>BLKR01015022.1:35000-127777 GCA_011170035.1 Teleogryllus occipitalis
TCGAGTCCTGACGGCGGCAGGATTTTCGACACTGGCTTGTCAGCGAGCTCGAATGCTGTCGCTGTCTGGAGGAGAATTCCAGTGGCCGGCTGCTCTGATCGCTAGTTTTCCGTGGTTTCTACGATCAATACCAGGCGAATGCCGGAACAGTACCCTACCAAACGGGCCACGGACCGCGCGCGATCTGTCCTTCCTCTTCCTTGTCCTATCCTCTCCCCTTACACACACACACACACTTACACTAATATGCACTACACTACCACATATTCCGGGACATTGGTCGGGAGCTTAGAGCTTGTCCCGGATGAGGCGGTGCCCCGTTGGTGGGAGAGTCCTGGTTAGGGGGGAAACCCCTCTAGCCGACGGTAGGACGGCGCCGGATCTCGCCATCCAGCAGGGGAAGATCACCGCCATCTCCCGCGAAAAAAACATGTACTACACTAACGGAACTAATGACCAAAATAGTTGACGCGCCCGAAAAACGATAAAATCAATCAATCAATTAAACAATTTCAAAGAATATTGACCATGGAATCAGATATACATATAGAAATTGGTGAGAAAATCACAAGTGATAATTAATTCTTACCATAATTGTGAAAAACTAATATACATAACTAATATGAACTAACGACCATGAGCAAAAAGTTGTCACAATTCATTAGGTAACTTGAATCTCAGCTAAAAAAAGTTATCTTGCTAGGTCATTATTGGTCAGTTTAAGTACTTAATTTGTACTGACTAACTACTGTTCTATATATTTGATAAGGGATACATTTCTTAATAATTGCATTTGATTTTATTTTTGAACATTTCTACATGTCCATTATGTCTTGTTTTAATTGATCTATACAAATATTTTTTCTATCATTTTACCTTCTTTTTAAACTGATTTTTACGTTACCTCACGAACATTGGCTTCTTTTTGCCCTGGTAAGTGTTTTTCAATATTTGTTAATGATCATGAATTATGAATTGAGAGATCGTAATTTCTACATGTTTATGTGATATCTTTGTCAATATAATTTGAAGTTGTTAAATTGACGATTTGTACATCTGTCTGCAGGTTTCATGCCTATTTAATATTCCAAAAGTAAGTTCGCTTTTTGATTTTTAGTTTGTCTTCGCTGAAAATAGCGAATTACGGTAAATAAACAATGATTGTTTTACAAGAAATTGATTTTTCTTCAGCTGCTATGTTATCTTTAAACATATCTGCCGAGTGTCTCTTATTTGGTCTCCAGTTCCATTGGGAATGCCGAGTCGTCGAGTTAGAGTCAGAGTCAGGGAAGCCAGCGGTGCATACATGAAAAATTCATTCGATACATTTGCACGCTTCGATTCATGCCGCTGTACCGTGAAATGATGGAGTGCTACACAGTTTCAGGAATGGGAAATTTCAAAAGCTACGGAAAGACGGCATGAAATTCCAATGAAGTAATCTAAACGGACAGTTGAATTCATTAGCATTTTGTGATACACTGTATCCGAATTTTCCGAAAAACTATCTTATTTAGTGGTTTTCGGAATTAGTGAGTAATCAGAACACTAATGCACAGCCTCGTGTATTGGGAATCCATTAAGGATTTTATTCAGTTAGTTGGTTTCGTTCAGTGATCAGATCAGGAAACCGACGAATAAGTTCGTTGAATTAATTTAAGGGGGAAAATTGGTGTTGGATGCTCTATCCTACGAATTTCCCTCGTTTATTTAATTTGATGAAATCAATCTATTTGCGATATATTTTCAAACAATTATCTTATTGCATTTTATCACATGAAGTGGGTGATTTGATGTTTGAGAGAGAGAAAATTTCTTTCGATACTGAAAAAGTTGTACACACGTTGCAAAACAGACGTGTAGGTTTTCAAAATATAGTTTTGATTACTAGAATAGAATATACAACGATGTACTTTTCAGTTTTTACTATTCCTCACCAAAATAATGAAATTCATTAGCACAGACTACTATACAGAAAAGACAATACTCGCTGAAACTCGTGAAGGGAAAAGCTGAAAAATCCCTGGTTCAGAAGTGCATGGACTTTATATTTGCCGACACTGTCTTAATCTTCCAAGCAATTAATTTTGTCTTAGTGTAAAAATACATCTGGGATGAACAACATTATTCTGATAACAATATAGAGTATTGTTTGTTGTCCCATTTAATTCTAACACAATAAACATGCCATTTTTAAAGTTATACTTCGGTTTCTTGATCAGATTTTTCGTCGATTTTCCCTTGATCGCTTGTCGCAGTAGAAGCACAATCCTTCATTAAGTTCACAATGAGAAATAAGAACACAAATCTATAGCCGACTTTCCTTTGAAAATAAATTTTATTTCATCGGATCGAATATTTTGTTGACAAATTTCAAAACACTCTTTTCTTTCTCCATTCATAATTCAACTTCAATATGGTTTAGGGTAGGGACCCCAGAATTAAGAAAACGTGCACAGAATACACTTCTTCCCGGAGCACGTCACACATTTTTAACTGTTTTTGAAGTAAAATCAATAAAAAAGTTCCATGGAAAAAATGGCTGGCCCCTTGTATTCTTTCTGGACAAAAGTGTAGATTCACTATGCGCACGTTTTGTTGAGCCTTTCTTTAGCTACATGTTGCTAACCACGCTTTGTTGGTACATTTATTCATCATTAAACAATGTATACTGAAAGGGGGGAGTAGAGACTTTGGAGATAAAGAAAACATGCGGAGATTATATTTCTTCCTCATACGTCACAGAGCTTTATAGATTTTGACAAACAATTAAAGAGATAATGTGAAATTCCTACTGACAACAACTGCAGACATTAAATTATTCTTCTAGAGCGTTGCTCGGCCGAGGAGACTGAATATATTAAATTAAAACAGAAAAAACTGAAAGAAAGGATATAACGTTCAATTAAACTGCACATATTTGTTTTTGAGAGTTTGAATTCCTCTTCAAGAGGAAAGCTTAAATAAAATGAACTTGCGTTTGAAAATTCAGCAAAAAGATCAGTCACGAAAGAATAATATCTCATTACGCGTAGATTTCATGAAATTTTAGATTTTACATAGTATAACATTTACATAACGTTTTTATAACACTTCCACATCCTATAAATGTAGAGAATAATCAGAATCCTGTTTGCACTAAAATGCCAGTGCTAGAAATCAAATTTCTTGCACTCTTCTCGAAACCCTCTAACAAGGAAAAAATTGGAATAGGCCAAACGTTTCCACAGCGCGCGCGGCGACTCCGCTTTAAGGTGGGTGGGTGGATGAGTGGGTGGAGGGCGAGAGGAGCGGGATGACAGTTGTGCGGGAGAGGGGAGGGGCACCCGCCACCCGAGGCGACTCGAGGGCCAGCCCCGGCGGCAGCTCGCAGCGAGTGGCGAGGCGAGCTGAGCAGAGCTGAGCTGAGGTGAGGCGAGGCGAGGCGAGGCGAGGCGAGGCGCGGTGCGGCGCGGGTTCAATATCGCAGGGCGGCGGGGGTGGGACGGTGGGGGAGGAGAGGTCCCAGCCTGCAGACCCCGCGCGCGGCCCTGGCACGCACCTCCTGCGCCGCGGGCGGGCCAGGCGCTGGCTGAGTCGTGCCGTGGCGAGTCGTGTCGGCTGTGCCGGCTGAGGACGCTACCCCAAACAGGAAGACGTCCGAACGTTACTTAAGGAATAGTGAGTAAAATGCACTGTGGAAGGGCAATGATGGGGGATGAGAATGTAACCCTGTGTTGAAAAGGGATATACTTGAAATGAAAACGATGGGAGGAACATTAAAGAAAACCAATTAGAAGACGGGTTGGAGGAATGTGTGGCGTTTATAAGTAGAGTATAAATAAGTTACACAACAACAACAAATTGATAAACTGAAGTAGAATAAAGTCTTATCAAAATGCGAAAATGTTATTAAAAGTAAATTGGAAGGAACATTTTCTAAGAAATGACTATGGCTGAAAACGTGTCAGTAGAGTTCAGGATTACAACTGAAAGAGGCCATAAGCAAATTAAAAAAACGAAGGGAGACATGAAAAAAGCGAAAAAGGAGAAACGAGCGAAAAAGGAGAAACGAGCGAAAAGCGAAAAAGGAGAAACGAGCGAAAAGCGAAAAAGGAGAAACGAGCGAAAAGCGAAAAAGGAGAAACGAGCGAAAAGCGAAAAAGGAGAAACGAGCGAAAAGCGAAAAAGGAGAAACGAAAAAGCGAAAAAGGAGAAACGAAAAAGGCGAAAAAGAAACGAACCAAAGGCGAAAAAGGAGAAACGAACCAAACGCGAAAAAGGAGAAACGAACCAAACGCGAAAAAGGAGAAACGAGCGAAAAGCGAAAAAGGAGAAACGAGCGAAAAGCGAAAAAGGAGAAACGAACCAAACGCGAAAAAGGAGAAACGAACCAAAGGCGAAAAAGGAGAAACGAACCAAAGGCGAAAAAGGAGAAACAAACCAAAGGCGAAAAAGGAGAAACAAACCAAAGGCGAAAAAGGAGAAACGAACCAAAGGCGAAAAAGGAGAAACGAACCAAAGGCGAAAAAGGAGAAACGAACCAAAGGCGAAAAAGGAGAAACGAACCAAAGGCGAACAAGGAGAAACGAACCAAAGGCGAACAAGGAGAAACGAACCAAAGGCGAACAAGGAGAAACGAACCAAAGGCGAACAAGGAGAAACGAACCAAAGGCGAAAAAGGAAGGACGAGCGAGACATGAAAAAGGAGGAACAAGCGAAATGCACTATAAGTGTCGAGCGTGATACAAAAAGACAGAGAGGAGGGAGACAAAAAAGGAAGGAGGACAGAAGAAAATTAGGTGAGACATTAATTGTGAGGTTGCCAAATGCCGATTGACCTAGTTGAGAAACGCGGAAGGAAAAGGTGTGGGGGTAGGGGGCAAGCAAACAGACAGAGGCGCAGTGTATGATCATAGCCACTGGGCGTGCTCGCCCTTCCTTCCCGTCTACACACAGCGTAGTAATTAAGACGTAGGGCTTCTTTCCTTCTGAGTGCTGGCGCCGCCGAGTAAAACAAACGCCTCACCACTCTTTTTTCTCTTCCTGGAACGATCCTTTTCATCCACCGAAATAGGGAAAATTCATTACTGTTGAGAAAAGAGTAATTAGTCTGTCGTATCCTACGCAACTCTTGAAATACGGGAAGTTTTAGACTTTTGTTTGTAGTTCTTTAACAGTGGCCGGGTTCTACGCTTTTGCTACAGAGATCAAGAAACCAGTGTCTGACATGACGAGAGTATTCAAATTCGCGAGAGGTTCACAAGATTTGATACCAATGAGATCACAGTAAAATCTCTCAAAAAAGTTTTCTGTTTATTTGAAAATGGTCTTTACTAGAGGTGGCGGCTTAATGAACGTTTCGCGAATATATAAACATTGTGTTTGTGATTGTTATTTGGAATGAATTTAGATATGTTCAGTTGTTAACTCCTTACCAAAGACACAAATTAGAAAACAAAACAAAAAAACAGCATTTTTTGCCGGAGCTCTATGGGAATACTCGTAGAAAATAATTTAATTCCCATATTTTTCACTCTTTCTATCCACCTCACTATTTATTACTTCCCAGTCCTAGATTTTATTCCCAATTATAAAACACACAGAACACTGAATAGGCATGAAGCTCCGATTCAATTTCCCAGGAAACTTCTAGATATGCATAATAATAATCTAATCTGGCCTGAACCAGAAAATATTCCGATCTCGAATTAAATTACTAGACTTCTACAGGTATTCTATAGTTTAGAAGAATTTCCGGATTGTTTGTTTATTAAAGACTCGTCTCAATTTACATTTCCGTTAACTCAAGTATTCAATGCGTATTTTATGTCGCCCATCCGCCCGTGGTGAACGTTATCTCCTACACCGTGTAGAGGCTTTTTCCTAAACTGATATTCGAGGGATTTTCGAGGTTAGGTCCTATGAAGCGTGAATAATTTTCAAAATTTTGTTAAAAATGGCTCAAAATTTTTTAACTAAATTTTGTCTTCGGATAGAGAAAAGGACGCTTAAGAAAAGGGGAAGTTTCCACTTCCACTGAACTTTCAAAATCATTAAAAGTAGCAAAAAATTAACATTGTAATTTTTCGGTATCTTCCTACAACTATAATGTTGACAATAATATATTTTCTCCTGAATAAAATCTGTTCTTAAAAGACGTCTTGCAATACAGTCATGTACAACTTTTCGGGAATAAATAGTTTTCGCGCAATTTTGCGTGAAATATGGGCAATTTGGAAAATAATATTTTCTCAAAATCTGTTAGAAAATTTTCTTTAATTTTTTCTCGAATAGAATGAAGTATGTTTATAAAAATGAAGCACGCCATATTTTCGATGAACTCACTGTATTTTAAAGAATTGCAATAAAAAATTGCAAAACTACAATATTAACAATAGAGACGTTTTCTTTAACGAAATCTATCCTAAAATTTAAACTGTAAATACGGTCATGAAGAATGTTTTAAAAATATGAGTAGTTTTCGCGTAATTTTCGTTTGGAGTGAATACAATTTAAGAAATATATACACCTATAAAAGCAACTTATTGCCTAATGACAATAAACAATTCAAATAGATTCACACGTTTAAATGCCCAGTAAAATCTTTTGTTACACCACTGTTTCTTAACAAGTAGAGACTATATTGAATATCAAAAACGAATATTTTTATTTTATACATAGGACATGCAAATGAAAACCTTAAAGTGCAATAAGTTTCGTATTGTAACAATGAGGAATACCTTATGCACATCGTTCTTTGACATAGTCTCCTAATCATGCAATACAAGTTTTCCAACAGTTTGTAAGTGAATAGACACCACGTTGAAAGAAATATTTTGGTCATGTCTGTAGCCAGTCGTGCACCGCGGTTTTCGCCTCTTTGCCACTTCTGAAATGCTTGCCTCCGATACCTTTTTGAGTGCATCGAACACATGATTGTCACTAGAAGCGAAGATTCGTGAATAAAGTGGAGAAATAAGCATTCAATTTGAAATTCCGGATAGTCAGAATTGTCAAACGGGCTGTACGCGGTTGGGCTTTGTCATCCTGTGACAATACTCTGAAAGTCAGAAATCCTCGTCGTTTACTCCTGATTGCAGGTCGAATGTGATTTGTCAGCATCTAAATATGAATGACTCCTGCCTCTCTGTCACTCCCTTTTCCATGTGATGTTCCAAAATTACTCCTCTTGCATCCCAGAAAAGAATGAACATGACTTTCCGAGCCCATTGTTCAGTGCGGAATTTCTTTGGTTTCAGCGATGAGCTCTGGCGCCATTCAATGCTTGACCTTTTCTTTTCTGGTTGGTGATAGTGCACCCAAATTTCATCGTCAGTAATAATTTTTTTCCAGAAATGCATCACATTCGTCGTGGAAACCAGGCAAAAATTCTTCACGGGCCTCGACGCAACGACCTTTCAATTCGGAAGTCAACTAACGTGGCATCCATCTTGCAGACACGTTATTGAATTGCAGTACTTTATTAATGACCTGCAGGACATTGTGGACAATATTGTGCGCTGAACCAACACTTATCTCCAACAATGAGGCTATTTCGTTTAGTTGCACATCTGTTATCCCTCACACGTTCTTCCACTAACGCAATATTCTCGTCTGTTATTACGTGGTGAGTTTGCCTCGGTTGTAGGAATCTTCCACGAAGTTACATCGCTTTTAAACTTTTTAGAGCACGCATACACTTGCGGCAGCAACGCACACAACTCACCGTACTGCGTTCTCTTTCTGTGATGAATTTCAATTGGTTTCATACCTTCACACTCCAAAAACGCATCACAGATCGCTGCTCTATAGCAATGCGTGTTGATAGGGGAGGAGCCATGTTTTTGCGAATACTGCTGCTTTCTCCTGTGTGGTAGCATCACTCTGCCAACAGTAGATCACCTTCTGAACCTCAAGGTCCATTTCTGACACCTACTGAAAAAATTGTCTAACGTTTCGAAATTCTATGGTGTCTATAAGGTTTTCATTTGAATCTTCCTCGGATATCATTTAGCTGCATTAGTGCCCATTTGTATTGTATAATTCTGGGAGAAAAAATAAGCCTGTAACAAGAAGATTACTTCAGCTTCTGAGTCAATGACCCTAATTTTTATCAGGATTTGCATATGATCCAATGAGCAAATTCTTTTCCCTGACCCAATGAGCAAAGGCTGTGGTAGCAACTGGTTTTACATTTGGACATAAATGTATCTTCATTATTTTCACGTTCTGTAGAGCTGCGGCTCTATTCTTACCGGAACAACTATTTTTTTTATTTTCCATTTATTTTCCATTTATTTTCCATTTATTTTCCATTTATTTTCCATTTATTTTCCATTTATTTTCCATTTATTTTCCATTTATTTTCCATTTATTTTCCATTTATTTTCCATTTATTTTCCATTTATTTTCCATTTATTTTCCATTTATTTATTTATTTATTTATTTATTTATTTATTTATTTATTTATTTATTTATTTATTTATTTATTTATTTATTTATTTATTTATTTATTTATTTATTTATTTATTTATTTATTTATTTATTTTTACGTCAAAAACAGTTAAAACTGTATGATGTGCTATGGGTAGAAGTGAATTGTGTGCACGTTTTCAAAATTCTGTGATCTCTACACTAAGTCATATACTACTTGAATTTTGAATTAATTAAAAAAAACCGCTCCTATGTAATAAAATCTATTTTTAAGGATAAATAAGCAATAACTTTTTGGCTCTAATCCATATACTTCGTCAAGGAATAATACTTTCTGCCGCGGCAACATGGAAACGATAATTTGAATAACTATATTTCCCATTGAATTCTAGAAGTCGTGAACACATAATGAAGTTACATTTATACAACTAAATTTAGTTGTTGCGGTAAGAGTAGGGCCGGTGAGGCGTTAGCTGTTATTCTGTCAGCAACACCATTAAATCAAATGTGTAGTTTGGCGACGAAGTGAAATTTTCTGTTAATTGTGAGCTAAAACATTTTAGTTTTCACACGTTGTTAACTATGCTTTTTTGTGTATCTTTCAAATATGTGCAGTAGGAGGGTGTATAAAAATGGGATAAAAATTCTGAAATTCAAGAAAACCTGCACACTTCTCACTTACATTTCACACACAGTCTACTGTTGCTGACGATAAAGAACAAACAAACAAACAAACAAACAAACTGTTTTGGCAATGAGAATCGAGGGAGGAAGATGCAGAATCAACATTAATCGTCACAACTCCTCTGCTTCTTATTGTGTCGAGGCTCAAAATCGCATAACCGCCAGGAAGTTGTGAATGTTTAATCTACAAAATGTGCTTGGTCACTGAGAGTGGTTCCAGGTGACCATTTAAAAGAGGTCGTTCCTATGGAAAAATTCAGTATGTTTCTGAACTAAACGGCCTTTAGTGTTGACGACTGCGTAATGGGGGTCACCATTTCAGCTGGATTCACTGTAATAATGAGCTAATGTGTAAAATATATCATATTATTCGTAACCAATGAATATATTCCAAAATGGAGTTCATTTGTGTATTACGTATAAAAATCAGATCTAATCAAGGCATAGGATTTAAGAATCTTAACATAGCATAAGATTTTCTCACATTTGATAAATAAGAAAAAGTAAAAAGCTCCGAAACAACATTTGTGAGCATTCAGAAAGCTCTCTTTAAAAAGTGCGGCAATGAAGGCAGACCTTTCCCTAAAGGGTGGATGTAAGGTTTTTCTTCCAAAGGCCCTTTGAAGACCACGATACGTACGCTCCGAACAGAGCGAGTACGAAGAATTTTTCTTCCTGAAGCTTCCGAGAAGCTTCCGAATTTTTTCGTTCGAATCAGAACTCTCCAATATAATATGCGAATTCGCCAATTCATATTCTTGACGTCTCTGAGTTACCGTACGTAATGCCATAACACATGGCAATATATTTACGTAAATGTTCCTTTCTTTTTTAATAACTTATGGCAGAAGGAATTAAGACGAAATAACATTTTAAGAGCTAATGGTGATTTACATTAGCATTCAGGTTAGTAGGACGGCTTAGCTTATGAGTTATATTTAAATGAATTTATCGGTGGCGGTAGCTCAGTGCATCAACTGTTGTCACTGCAGCGCATCTGACCGGGAGGTCCTAGGTTCGAGTCCTGACGGCGGCAGGATTTTCGACACTAACTTTTCAGATAGGTCTAATTCAGTCGCTGCCTGGAGGTGAATTTTAGCAGGTGGCAGCTCTGATCGGTAGTTTTCCGTGGTTTCTCCAATTAACACGAGGCGAATGCCGGAGCTGTATCCTAACAAACGGGCCACAGACCGCGCACGATCTATCCTTTCTCTTCCTTGTTCTGTCCTATCCTCTCGTCTTACACACACTTACACTAACATGCATTACACTGTGGATGGGGCGGTGCCCCGCTGGTGGGAGAGTCCTGGTTAATGACTCCCCCGCTAGCCGATGGTAGGTCGGCGCTGGATCTCGCCATCCAGCGGGGGAAGGTCACCACCATCTCCCGAGAGAAAAAAATGCACTATACTTACGGGACTAATGAACTAAGTTGTTGACGCGCCCGACGTTTTTGACGCGCGGAATCAAGAACCAACCAAATTTACATGAATTTCCGACTTCATATCGCATGTATATTTTTTTTAAATGTTTGATCCGGTCTGTAAGTCGTTGAAAGTTTCAGGTACATGTCCCTTTCAACATATTGATCATTTTTGTGTTTTCATCTCCGTGTCAATCCCAATCAATATCGACTTTTCTGTTGGTATTCTACATATTACAGCGATAGAAAAGTTACTTCTTTCTACGCTACTGCGTATAGACATTCGGGTCATACAACGCTATTGTACTATCACAGAAGAGATTGTGCTGAGACATTTGCTTTTTATAGCAATATTTGATTTTCAATATGCTGATATATTGAAACAAAACCTCATATATATATATATATATATATATATATATATATATATATATATATAGAGAGAGAGAGAGAGAGAGAGAGAGGAAAAATACGGTATATTGTTGCCATCGCTATGTGCGAAACGCACTGGAATTCAAAAGCGCATTCCGTGCATCGATTCGTGTCAGATAGGTTGGATGATCTGGGCGAAAGCATTTCGATGTTGCATGATAGATTGGCTGGCGCGCGGTAGCCAAGTGTTCTGAGTGCCATACGCAGCGACGTGCCAAAGGCGGAGTAATTAAATCTGAGGCGGATGGAGACTGCCATGACGGGACTTAACGAGAGTGATCCCCCTCTGAATAGGGCGGTTTAGTAGCCATTCACTGCCAGCCACCTCTCGTCGGTTTCGTTTCTACCCCGCCAGAGCTCCTTTATAGCGCATTTCATTGCACGAACAATAAATTTTGAATTGGACTTCGCTCGGTTCCACTCGTACGCATGGAGGTCTCCGTTAAATATTATGCTTGGACAGAAATTCATTATTGAATGTGAGACATGACTGGGATTATGCCATTGATCTACATCGAAATCTAATTCAGGAGTATCTTCGTCTGTCGTCTAATTCTCTCAAGAGCTTTGTCCTTCCTTATTTATTCCTATAATTTGTGAGAAAACCTGAAAGTGAGACCAAGGCTTGTTTGTTTGTTTGTTTGTTTTTCTCTCTCTTCAATACTAGCTAGATTCGTGCTAAAACGTTGCACTTTGTCAATCATTCTTTAAAAAATGAAAATAACTTCATTGTGGCGTCGAAGATTGAACGGCCAGCCCTGAACTGTGCGTTTCAGCATTATGGATCAGGTACTGCGCGAGGGTAATCATTCAAATATTGCCGAACAGTGAGTTTGAGCTTGAGCTGAGAGTAAGCAAGCTTGAGTTTAAATTGCACACAAAAATTAAATAGCCCATTTAATTATATCTTATAACATTATATCTCACTTTTTCCTTTACTTTAATTGTACAGAGATGTGGTTTCTTCACTTTTCTAACTATATGCAATGGAGTGGTGGCACCTGGAAGAAGTTAATGTCCGAAAACTTTATAAAGATTCAAAGAAGTCTCTGTTTTTAGCATACTACCTAAGAAACAATTCGAGCCCCACCTTTCCCCAGGCTGTAGCCCACCAATTGTTCATCTATCCCCCTCCACTTGCCTTCGTCAGTTCCCACATGTATCCACATGTTCTCCCCAACCGGGAACTTCTGAATCAATATGAAGTTTGTTTAACGCAAAAATAATAGATTGCAGTGAAGTGTGAACTACCCTAGTGTTAGTCAAACTTTCGTCAAACACTTAGAAAATTTCAAAGAATTTCCTATGCACTGAAATAATTGTTCCATAAAGAGCGAAATGCGACTTTGTCATTGTGGTGTTGCAAATTATGTCGAATAATAGTCAAACGGGTGTAAAGGATGTAAGAATTTCACACAACAATTTACCATAATTAATGAAGCTAGTTCTCAGCTATAATTTAGAGACTAAATCTGATGAGAAGCCACGGTGATATCCATGCTGAAAGGGTTGCATTGCTATCGCAGGAATGTAAACTGCGGTAATTGAAGTTCTTGGAGGTCTATACATTTCAATCTTCCATCTTAAATATTCTAGATTTAATGAGAAAGCAATACTTTCTTATTGAGAATATGTACACATGTCAAAATATACTTTCATTTTCCCCAGAAATGTAAAGAAGTGCCTTTTCAGCGTTGAAGGGGAACCATCATACCACCTTTAAACTTTTAAGTGTGTTCAAAATATCAAATTATAATTAAAATTATAAATACTTTTTCACCCCTTAGACGGATACTGTGAAATTGCTTCCTCACTAGTAAAGGCAACTATATTTGAAATAAATGATGAATATATTTATGATCATTACTAAATCAACGTTATCCAATGGCTACTTTTCAACGGTCGAACAAACAAAAGCTCCAATTTACTCGAACATTGCGATCGCAATGCAAATACATACACGCTCCTGCGCCAAATTCGAATATCAGTCACATGTAGTTCGACGGTGCGCAAATATCACCCCACCTTCATTCTATCCCCCACCTTCTCTCACATTGTTCTATAAAAAATGAAAATTCTTCTGGGGGAAAAAGTAATGATTTATATGGAAATCTGTCTCCTGAATTTATATCTGTAATAAGTTTCTTTCTATCAGAAAATTTCTTTTTTAATTTTCTTCCCACTACGTGCCTCCTTGTAGACAAAATATGTAACAATTATTATCCTAGATCTACTAACATCGCAAAGGAAGATTCCAATAAGTAAGGAAATAATGGAAATAACACAAATGTGAATCAAGAAAATTCACTGTAAATGATACGTTGCATCCTAAATCCGATTTGCATTTATCAACTCTTGAACTATTCTTTGATAGTTTGTAGCACTTTTTTTCTAGAAAGTTGTGTGTTACATTCTTGAAACATATCCACACGTTTTTGTATTTTGGTATTAGGAATTACTCAAAATCTGTATCGTTCAAAAGTTCTCTAATATGGGGGACCCACAAACACACCTCCCTTTATTTTTGCTGCCGAAAGATTCAGTAAATTTTTGTCAAACATAAAATCTATTCTAGATGGGTTCATACACTTTGATACACTTTTATATAACATTCAGATTGACATGAAATGGAGGCAGTAGGAATCATCACTGGTTACCAATTTTCTTTTCTTCCGGCGGCTTTATCCAGCTTCAGGGGCTGCTGATTTTCGACGATTCGCACTGGCTACCATGTTCCTCATGGGGACACGTAATAACCTTTACACTAGACACAGACAAATTGCGGGCTCCTAGGTCTTTGGTCAGCAGACTCACAAGGCCTTCCGCGACAACAGACACACACATTAAAGACAAGGGACCAACAACCAAACCCCACAGCGGAACTCGAAATTGCGACCCCTCCGACCGAGGCGGTGAGTCGGCACACGATCTAGCCACCTCGGCCATCCAAGTCTGCGCTCGCTACCAATTTTCCTTTTTCATTTTTTTCTCCCACTTTTCATTTTCGTTCAGGCCAAATCTTTCTTTTGTAATGGGAATTTCTGTTGCATTCCCAATATAACTGAAAATTTAATTAAATTTAATAACTAAAAAACTGACTTCTAGCAAATTCCTAATTCCATATTTGTCACTTTTAGAACTTCCATATTTTTCACTTTTAGAACAGTGTAATTATTCACCTGCTTCAAAACCTAGCCATAACCGCATAAACGGGCAGTAATTAGTATTCAGGTAAACATTACAATTCATAAGCGAGTACACGCCACAACAAAACTTTCAGTACAAACTTATCTCGACTAAAGAAGACAGTTTGCCCAGAACCGGACGTAAAAATAGGTTGGCTGAGGTCTGTTTCGCCTCCTCGCGATATCGACGTCGGCCGAGCCACTCCACCAGGCTTATCCTCCCGCTCCTAGTTCAATATGCGCGCAGGACTCGCTTTCACGACGCGGGGCCTCCTTTGCGCCGCGGTTCTCGGCGTCTCCGCCGCCGTCGCCATCATGAATTCCAACCCAGGCCCCCTCCCAACTGCAATTACATCGTCGCTCTTCCAGCACTGAACAGTCTTACCAGACTTCATCAACGCATCTTACCAGTCTTGTTACTTCTGAACCCCCATCATGAGCTTTGTCTTTTCGTATCGCTCCGTCGACCACCGGTCGCTTCTGGCCTTCACTGGCCTAATCGGTTGCGACCACTTAGAGTTATCAGTTACCGCTGCAGCATCATTGACAGGGAGGTCCGGTGTTCGAGTGGGGCCGTTGGTGAAGTTTTGACACTAGCTGTATACAAGCAGCTGGGAACATTCTTTTAGTTTGGTCGGATTCAGCCACTGCCTCTAAGAATTCTAGAGACCTGCTGCTCTGTTTCATAATTTTCCGCCGTTTCTCCGATCAATATCAGGCGAATGCCGGAACCGCCACGCAAGCACTTACATATATTTATATGCAATAAAAACACTACCCCACATGTCAGAGCCTTAGAGTTTGTCCCAGACCTGGCGGGTACCTCGCTTGAAAATCTACCTGAATGATGAGAACCCGCAAGTGAACGTGTAGGTCAGCGCCGGATTTCTCACGCCGGCGTGGAACTCCACCACTTTGCGGGATATAACTCATACTACACCTACGAGAATAATGGTCTAAGTAGTTGACGCGCAAGGTCAAAATCAATATTTATACACTAGTTCCATAGACCAACTACCTTACCCATCCTCTGCTTATCTCGTCTTTCTCCCTGAATTCGCCATCTTTCTCAGCAAACCGTTTAGCTCGGGAGAGGTGGTTCAGTGCATCAACTGATGTCACTGAAGTGCATCTGACCGGGAGCCTCTAGGTTCGAGTTCCGACGGCGGCAGGATTTTCGACACTAGCTTGTCAGCTAGCTGGAATGCAGTCGCTGTCTGGAGGAGAATTTTAGCGGCCGGCTGCTTTGATCGCTAGTTTTCCGTGGTTTCTGTGATTAACACTAGGCGAATGCCGGAGCAGTACACTAACAAACGCGCCATGGACCGGGCGCGATCTTTCCTTCCTTTTCCTTGTCCTATTCCCACCCCATACACACACACACTAACATCCACTACACTTCCACACATGTGGGGAGACCGGTCGGAGGCTTAGAGCTGCCCGGCTTGGGCGGTGCCCCTATGTTGGGAGATACCGGGTTGGGAAAACCCTTCTAGTCTACGGTAGATCGGCGCCGGATCTGGCCATCCAGCGGGGGAAGATCACCGCCACTTCCCGATCAAAAAACAAGCACTACACCTACGGGACTGACGACCTCCGTAGTTGAATAGCTCGGAATCACTAACAATCAATCATTCATCTAACCGCTTAGCTTGCCTCTTCCTCCACCGCCCCGCAGAGGACGTCCCGCTGCATCCGCCGTCGCCGGCGCGCTCTCCTCTCCGTCGCCGGCAGAGGCGTTGGGAGCGGGGGCGGGTGCGCGGGCGGCGGGGCCTTTGCGTCACCAGTGGGAGAGGAAGCAACCCGGGCACGTGCGGTCGCTACCCTCCCCTGGGACGGCGACGGGACGACGGGGCGCCGATGGTGCCGCCTCCAGAGCTCTCTATACGGCTGATTGAAATGCTCCCTCCGCCCCTCTCTTCCTGCTTCCTCCCCTGGACGTCTAGCGTCACGCCAGTTTGGCGGACCAACAAGTTTATTTACTTATGAAAACGAGTTTGCTTGAGAGCAGGTCGGAGTTTCGTGTATTCGCATCGAATTACTTATTTTGTTTTCTGATAAAAAAAAGGCGGAAAATCGGGAAAATTGAAGTGTATGTGTGCCAGCATTTCGAAATACCACATACAATCCACATAATAAGAGATTGGATGATGGTGTTCCCTCATAGCTGCAATTGTCGACGGAGAACATATATTTTTTCAGATTTTTAAACAAGGTGGACTGCAGTGAAAAAAAAATTAACCAATTTTTTCAGTTTAAACATTTAAAATTGGCGCCAAAACGTGATTGGAAAAACTCGTTTCACCAGTGTATATAGAAATTATTGAAATGTCTTGCTTACCACAATGATTTGGAACTTTTTGCTGACAAAGTTTTTGGGGGGTGGAAAGTATTTATTTTATCGAAATAAAATAATCAAACCCCTTTTGTTTTTAGATTTACCTATTATTTCTAATATAAATCAAATAACTCGGTTTTAGGTATGTTAATCATTTATGTTAATAATATAAATCAAATTACGTAGTTGTAGACATTAATCCTTGACAATTACACAATCATAGGCACTTAATCATCGTCACTTTCTTCAATAACTGGGATCACGCATTTGTTTATAAACTGTGTACTCAAAATTTATGCTTATTTTCAACATTTCATTTAAAAATTCCTGTTTAACAATTTTTGCCAAGTAACTAGCTTGTGCCAAATGTGTGTTTAAATGATCGCAGCTATGTGGGAGCAGCATCCGATGGTGCCACTTCCGTTCGCACGGTGACCGATATTCCCATGGTGGAAAGAGATGGGTGGACTCCTCCGGTGCACCGACTTTTTGCTTGTTCTGCACAGCACCAATTTCCTTCACGAACCATGTGTCCACTTCGTTTGAAAAGCGAGACCATACGTCGGCCGCCATGTTTCATAGAGTGCAAGAAGTGTTGAGAAACATTTTTTAAGTGGCATAAATGGACAATTTTCAACGGCGACCGACCAAAAATAACACGATGAAAGGGTAATTGCAATAAAAGATAATATTCAAAGATGTGCTTACCTGTTTCTGTTTCAATGACTTGTAACTTTTCTAATTTTGTCATTTAAAATTCATGCAAATATTATAACGCACACTGGTCCCTGAAGCGCATTGGCTGACGTCGAATGCGCAAGAGGGCACCCGTCTCTTTCCACCAAGGACATTCCGATTGAGTTTGATACATAATCGATGTAACACCTACAAGATTTTGAGTTCCATATGCCTGTTTAAATATCTGTTAAAAGTTTTTTTCCAATCACATTTAGGCGCGAATTTCAAATTTTTCATCTAAAAATTGGTTTTAATTTTTTTCCACTACCGTCCACGTTGTTTAATAATCTGAAAAAATATGTTATATAATGTTATAAGGCCCATTTTAGGGAGAAACAGACCACTCCAACGTTATCACGTCAAAAATTAATTTCAATTTTTTTCCTAAATGAATTTGGCGTCCAAATTCGTTGAAAAAAATACCAAAATTTAACTGTGTTCCCCGTCTCTGCAATTTTTTTCGGCATGATACAGGCAATCGATGTTGAGTGATAAGAGATAAAACGTGCAAAACACATTTCTCGTATCTCTGCAACAGACTGCCCTAGGAGGGTGATTTTTTGTGAATCTATGTAATTTTGTATTGTCTTTCATATGATCATCGCGATTAACGATTTGGTTTGGGGGCACTTTTCACCGCCTTATTCAGCTATTCTCTTTATTGAAGGAGTGTCCGAAATCAGCGAAGTTTCAAATCGTGTAATGTCCACTCCTGAACAAAACTGAGTCTGACATCTTTTTGGTAGGTTTCTTACTCGTTCTCTCATTATGCAAGCTCAAAGCCTTTAAAACCACCATTCTATAGTTGCAAAAATGTAGCTTGAAAACATGTGCTTCTTTTATAACGTATTATGTCCGTATGGTTCGTGTAAATCGCATTTTCTACTCTGCTCCATTATTTATAATGCTGGAATTTTAAACTTTTCTACTGGATATAGCGATCAGCTGATATTAATTTTTCTGTGGTAATAGTATTCTATGTTGACGAAGATAACCTTATTTCTTCGAGTACAGTTTAAACCGAGGCTTCTCAACGGAAATTTATTCTCATCTGAAATACTTCCAAGGTCCACCCGTTTTACAACTAATTTTTTTGCATTCTCCCTGCCAGCATGGTATACCACCAAACTGTAAGAGTGATGTGAGAAACTGATGAATATTATCTTTAAAATTACTAGTATTTTTGACGAAACGGAAATGTCAAAGATACACATTGGTACAGTAACAGGAAACTTGAATGATCTAAGTAGGTGAAGTACAATTGCACGGCGAGATACAGCGGAGGTGGTTTGTATTAACATATTCAATCTTCTAATATGCAAAATTGTGTGTATCTTAATTTCCTCGCGATAATCTTTAAAGTTTCTTCTTTAAGAGATTACTATTCCATAGTGAAGCAATAAAAGTTCATGGTGAAGCAATAACGTCCTCCTAGAAACGTTTTCTGCAATAAAAAATGCATCAACTTTATATCTTGGGCTTTATAGAACGATCAAGACTACTGCAAAAATCATTAAAATATTATTGTTTCTAGCACACCTTCGATATGAGATCGGCTCAGCCATGTGAGATCGGCAGTCACTACATTCGGCTTGTAAGTATAAGAAGTATTTTAATATTTTACAAGGGTTAATCAATTCTTAAAATTATTAAAAAAATCAACTAATAATGTATGTTATGCAGAATAGATTGGAATATTAGGAAAATAGCAATAATTAGAAAGTAATTATTACAAACAAAGACTTTTCAATTCGCTTTTTAACAATGTTCCGAACGATCCACGAGACTCCTCTTCAACAACGGCATGTTTTTTTACATTTAAGTAAAATTACGAAAATTTAAACGGAAGGAAATTAATTTGTTGTCGAACGACGAAAATTCAGGCACGATGTGAGGTAGAGATGGAATTCTAATACACTTCAGCGTGAAGCACGGTTCCGATTTGGAATTCTCCTGATTTGGACTATCTCTCATAGTCCAATAACGACCGACATCGCCTGTGACCTGCACGTAAGTGGCGATGCTGGTACCTAGAAGTCCTCAGCGGATTAGCGGTGAAGCGTGCGCGCAAACAACAGTACCTACTGAAGCGTGGAGCGGTAACAAGCGCGCGGAAGACACCCACCTCGTGCCGTCAACTATTCTTACTAAGACGGCTCCACTAAGGCGCACCATTCTTACTAATTCGGCATTCGCCGAGTAGCGAGCACAAACCCGAGCAGCTTGCGTTCGGCGAATGTTAGCTTCCTTTGATTGATTAGTTCCGGGCGCGTCAACGGCCGAGATCATGAACCCCGTAAGTGTAGTGCAAGTTTTCTTCTCGGGAGGTGGCGAAGATCTTCCCCCGCTGGATGGTGATATCTGGCGCTGACCTACCATCGGCTAGCGGGGTTTTCCCTAACTGACATTGCCGCAGCCGGGACAGGCTCCAAGGTGCCGACTGGTCTCCCGGCATGTGTGGTTCTGTAGTGTGTGTGTGTGTGTGTGTGTGTGTGAATAAGGGGTGAGGATAAGACAACGAAGAGGGAGGAAAGAGCGTGCGCGCTCCTTCGCCCGTTTGCTGGTCCTAGAGATGCCGTGGTTGATCCTCAACCACAATTGCCACACCGTCAGAGCCTTTCTCGCTCGGGTGCTCCAGACTGCTTCCTGCTGGGCGTGGGTGTGATCTCTATTTCGAATTTGCGCCATTTCTAGTCCAATATTTGGTTCCCGTCAGAATTCAACATCCACGATTTATCAAGAGATCACAAAGGCCAGGGCAGAGCGGTAGTATCGGGACACAGTATCTCGGCAAATGAAAATCGACGCTCTCTCTCCATACGCGTGAAACAAATTTGTGTGCAGCCGCCTTCAAACTTCAAGCTGTAAAACGTCTTTGGATTAGCTGAGAGGGTGGCTTCACTGATGTCGCGACACACAAATTTTTTCTTTAAGTCGAGCTATAGATACCTCCGATCGATTCTAATATATGAACATGAAAGCAATTTTCATGTACGTTCATTAAATTTAATGCAATATCTATAGTAACTTTAATGACATGTGTTCATTATATTTACTGTACGTCTGCATTAAAGTTAAGGCATGTAAATTATATTTAATGTATGTAATGAAAGTTAATCACGTACGATTAAATTAAAACGTAGACGAGTAAGTTAAGTCAACAGCCATACACTAAATCTGCTACTGATTTTAATTTACGCATTAAATTGTATGTACAGATACATTAATCTCCCTTAATGTACAATGTACATTAAAAACGTACATTAAAAATTACATTAAAATTATAAAATTACAAAAAATACGTTAACATTAATGTTCATTCACTCAAGTAGAACAATGGGACACGTGTAAACGGCAGCTTAATAGTTTCTCAGTCTCTTTTTTCCTGCGTTCCACATTTTTATTTGTCTATAAAACTTGTGATTCTGAAGAAAAAATCATGTTCCTTCTAAACTTAAGTACGACCTCTAGTTTGTTTTGTTGTGTTGTGTCTGCGAAAAAACAGATTTTCAGTTCCCTAGGCGGTTAAATGGTTAGAGCGTGGTTTAAAAATTTTTCTTCAACTACTTCTCCTACATATCAGTGACGTTTGTCTCGATTTATTTGGTCAAAAACATAAAAAACAGTACAAAAAACTGTATATGACTTATGCAGGTGAAGCTTCGGTATAGGGAAGCAGCTATTCGTTCGAATGCTTCAACTATAGATGAACTGCGTACTAAAAATCAGGAGGGTACGGGAAGTCTTACAAGGCATACGAGAATATCCAGCCACCAACTCTGCTTCCATCCACCCGCCAACGCGTTGGCAAGTTGAAGGGCGAGTGCCAGAACAAATGTTGATCGGTGAACTGGTGTCAGGCGGTTAACGCATTATGCAATCGTTCACGAAGAGCATCACCTTTGCAGGTGTTAGTCGAATACGGAGGGGACGCAGCTGTCAAAGAAAATGTTAGCGCATGCATAGTAGAGGTTTTATTTTCTTCCCGGTTCATCTCTCGCTTGTATGAATGAACTAGCGTACCCGTGCGAGAACTCTCGCATGTTCAACCCAACCCCCTTACCTATTTTTCCATTTCCATATTAAGCCTGAATATATATTTTTCTTGAAGACCTTCTTACCTCTGTCACTTGTTCTATAAGTCTCCTTGTAATTGATAACAATAAAATACACCCTTGTCAATACAAACCATTATTTAACGTTATTACCGAACAGAGAGGTATAGCCGTGTAATTCAATCGCGTAGAATATCCAGCAATTAGTTTAATTTCACATACAGTTCCAGATTCTATAGGCTCTCAACACGTGGGGTACAATCGAGAAGCGTCGAACCAGCAAAAATGTAGTAGAATATTCAAGAAGATCTCATCCCGTAGATTATGATGTGATGAACGTTTCTTTGAGGCCTTTGACCTCAAAATTTTAGTTTTAAAGCCATAAAACGCTTCATTTAGGGGTTATTTAACGATGTAGATTTTTAAAATATGCGGCCAAGTCATGCGGATTTCATTTTATACGAATATTTAGATGCGTTTTTTTAAAACAAATCCTTCATATTTTTTGTTGTCAAAGTGAAATTAGTCACTTCTCCGTAAAATTCTCTTTCTTTAGAGACCTCGTTTTGTAAAGATTGGTTGCCAGTAAAAGCCGCAAAAGGTATCTATACTACTGAAATGATATAGGAGACGATTAATTGGCATGACAAAATGTTATTTAAGAACGTGCAAGAACTAAAGCTTTGGTGAAGATAAGAGGAAAATAACTGATTTCTTTCAAATATGGAAGGATTGGCTAGGGTACTTCTTGAGAAGGCAATGTCCATTAACTGAAATACGAGGGACATTTGTGGGAAGAGAGAAGGAAAGACGTACCAGTTGCTGCCCCGAGACATTTCATGGTCACTATTGGACGAAGGGAAAAGCCGAGGAGAGTAAAGCGAAAAATGCAAGTGCAAACCTACCATCAGGCACAAAACTTGACAATGATGAGATTTTATCAGTATTATTTAGTTTCCTATTTTTACCACCTTCTGAGGAGATATGTAGACACAAAATAACGAAAAACACAGACTTTCAGAATTTCAATTTCAATTGTAACTTCCGAAATATTGAAAACGCAATAGAAATAAAATAATGTTTTTAAAATCGTCTCACAAATCTACAAAACACATTTGAAAACAGTGTATGCAGGGACGGATAATGTTAAATAAAAGTTAATATCTTCAGTAATTTTGTTCTTTAAGTTACACGACAAACGAAAATGAAAAAATAGAAGAACAGAAATATTTTATATAGTATATTGTAAGTGTGAATGTGATATTTTGTTTTTAGCCATGTCACAGAACAGTGAAAATAAACAAGAAAATTCATAGTTGAAGCAGATTTTTAACTTTAAGGTAATATTACACACTAAAGTGTGTGTAAACGAAAACAGATTTATTTACTATCTAGCAAATTATACTGAGTACACAAATTTAACAAAATTAACTTTAACTTTATCTCGGAACACGGTTTATGGACTAAACTTTCACTTGCATCCCGATATGAAAATTAAATTGATGCGCGCAATGTAGTACTAATCGCGCACTTTTTTTGATACTCCACAGCGGGGGGGGGGGTGCGGGCAGATGCGGGTTTTGTTTACGTCACGGCAGTGCAGGACTGTCAAATTATTGACGGAAGATTCTTTTAAATTCTGAAGAAATAATTAATTGTTATAGAAATAATTGAGTAGCAAGAAGGAACACGGTACGCACAGGTCGATTGAAAGGGAGACCGAAAACTACGAAGTCCGCATTGGAAAGGAAGGACGTAGGCAGCATTGCAAACTCAGCCGTGACGTTCCGAGTGGAGCTCATATTTTCTACCGGGCCGTGCTATACCGGGCTGAGCGAGGACCAGGGAGCTCGAGGATCAAGAAAAAGTGCGAGCATAGTACCTGTCACGTGGCGCGGGGTGATGCGGGGTGATTTTTTAATAGATTTTATTATCCTTGTTCCACAAAATTATGTCTTTCAAGGGTTTTAGGTTACACATACTTCATAACAGAATTTTTGAAGGAAAACTATTTCTAAAGGTTCTGTAGACAATTCTTTTAACATTTGGTTACATCTGATGTACATGGAGCATTTAAAACTTCTCTAAGAATTGAAGACATCAAATAAAAAAAGGATGTAAGTTCCATTTTCATACTTCCGAGCACAATGAGTTTATAATTACGTTAAACCTATTGGCATATACAACTTCTGCCACCTATAATAATCCCATAACTATCAAGAAATGTGTCTGAAATTTGGTTCTTCTTTATGTTATAGTGTTTGATTCATTCATTACACAGACACAAAATAAAAAAAAAGCTGTCAGACCCAAAACTTTACACACCTTTCTCAATACATGTCGTCGCGCTGAATCCGAATCCACAATTGTGCCACCACCCTCCAGTTTTTTTAAATCACGAAAAACACACGTGAATACTAGATTTTGGTGCCTTGTAGCATTATACTTTACAGAAGCCAAAAGTTATCAGACCCAAGACTTGACACTTGTTTCTCTCTGTATACCGACGCATTGAATCAGAATCCGAAGCCAAAATTGCGACATCACCCTCCAGTTTTTTTAATCGTGAAAAACCACCATGAAATCGTATTTTTTGTTTCCGTTTTTCAGCTTTCAACCAATGGTGGCTGGCGCCTCAACAGACTGGAGGTTGCACCTCCATCGAATGACAAATGTAATTTCAAAAATTTAAAATACGAATATGTAATAAAAATGTAAGCAATTCAAATCAATTAAAACAGTTGTATAAAAGTCTATATTGAAACATTACTTACATAATTTTATGCGTCGCGTCCGTGTAAGCTATAAGCACGTGGTTCTGGCTTTACGTAACGGTTTACGTGGTTCTGGCTTTGATTCCCACTGGGCACTTAAGTTCGACTCCTTCACATGGCAACAAGCACTATTGCTTCGGCACGTTTCACACAACAAAAATTATTTTCTTTCAAAAACTTCACTACCCTGGTATATTTGGCAATAATGAAAGATCTTCGCCACACATTCCTATTTACATGAACGCTCGCAAACTGCTGGCCGATCAGCTGCAGACACTGGCTTCCGCGGACATTATAAGGGACTTCCATCCAGAACGGCCACCTTTACACAAAGAACTCATCAAATGTATGTTTTGCATCAACAAACCTAATATCAAATGAAAACAAAGTCTCCAAATATCATAAACAATGTATGTTCGTCAAAAATTGACTGAACTTGTGTACTTTCTATAACAACCGAAGACCATAAAACTACGTCGCAGTGTGTCAGACGAAGACGGAATATTGGTATTCCCTTGCGATTCCCTCCGTCGCCACTCAGTGCTAGACAGCACCACTAGCTGGTTGCCCAACCAAAAGGCCATATGTTTCCCGTGTTAAATCGAAGGGCCAAGGATTAAATGCTTTACACCCATTAAAACAGCCAAGAGCCAAAGGGTGATGCAATTCCTGACAAGGCACCAGACACCGGAGAGAGCGCCAGTTGGACGCTCTTTGGTTTCAAAATTATGTCATATACATCAATATTGCTGCAATATCATGAATATTTAATGTTTTAAAAGCAAAACGTATATTCCTAAGATATTATGAGATCTTTTTCATTTTCTGGGGGTTGTGCAACCTAAGCACGAGCCGCCACTGCTTTCAACGTTTAGTTTTCGCAGGTTGATGCGGTGTGATACAGCTCGCCAGCAATCGCGGCCGCAGCGGCGCCCGCAAAGCAGCCGCGTGCGTTCGCGCCCGCCCGCACGCCAGGCGCCCACGCAGCAGCGGCCGCGCGTTCCAAGCGGCGGCGCCGGCCGACGCGCGGGGGTGCAGGTGGCGACCGGCGGCCTTCCTGCCACTCGAAGGTCACGATGCGTTTCAGTGGAAATGTTAATGCGGTACTTGAATACTTAGAAGGAAGATGGGAGAGAAGGGGAAACTCGACGAGTTTTTCTCGGAATAGGGGTGGTAAGACACCAGCACGAGAGAGACTTACGCGAAAATAACATTCCCTGCTAAGGGCCTCCCTCTCCATTTGATCCCGCCTCACTTCGTCCCCGCCCGACCCCGCTGCGCTACCACCCCGCCCCCGTTACGACCCCGCCCCAGGCCGGGAGAAGTGGCTCAGGACATCGACTGATGTCACTGCAGTGCCTCTGAGCGGGAGGTCATATGTTCCCAGTCTCTACAGTGGCAGGATTTCCGACATTGTCTACATAGCTATATCGAATTCGGTCACTGTCTGGTGGAGAATTCTAGCGACTGGCTACTCTGATCAGGAGTTATCCATGGTTTCGCTCATCAATGCCAGGCGAATGCAGAAGCAGTACCCTAACAAACGGGCCGTGGATCGCGCGCGATCTTTCGTTCCTCGTCCTTGTCATATCCTCACTCCTTACTTACACACACACACACACACTCACACACACACACACACACACACACTCACACGCACAACACTGACACACATGGCGGTAGACCGGTCGGGAGCTTAGAGCTTGTCCCGGTTGGGGCGGTGCCACGCTGGTGGGTGATACCTGTGCTGCACGGCTAGTCGACAAACAGGCCGGCGCCAGATCTCACTAAAGATCACCGCAACCTTCCGAGGAAACGGACTAATGATCTTAGCCGTCGACACGCCCGGAACACTAATCAATCGATCAATGAATCGACCCCGCCCCTCCCCATCCTTTCCGGCGTGGTGCGGCGCAGCGCGACAAATTCGGGGAGTTGTTTCCGGGAACTTGCTGAGTGAAGAGCAGTAGTTCTGAAACATCTTGACCTGTTTTCATTTGAATTGGGGAGCCGGGGGGTTTCATTCCTTTATGAGGAGCAGCCGAACGTAATTGTTAGACAAAGGGCTTGATCTCAAGATTTGTCGGTTTGATTTCAATATTGGGTCTCGAGAGCTCTTCATTACGTAAATGTGATAAAGACAGGAGAAATATGAATACCACACATTTTACATGCACATGTAGTGTATAGTACGATTGTCTAATATTCAAACTGAGAAAGATTTTCGCTGCCTTACTAGTTACTCAAGATCATATCAATTTTCATTAAAGATCATACATTTATTGTGTAGGTGGAATCACATCGCCATGAACAACTTCAGCGGGAGTTCAACATGGTTCCCGTGTTTCGAAATTTCATCTCACTTTCTCGAATAACTACGTAAATACAAAGAGAAGAGAAAGTATTGTAATGCTGCACCAGAAATCAGAATTTTCCGACAGAAAAATTGTGAGCCTCTGGTGACGAACGGGTGGATAAATCATGTTCCTATGAGTGATGTATTATTTTCTCTAACACGTCATGCAGTCAGAATCCACGGTTTGCGGGAATTTGATACCATAAAATAGATTTACGGGAAATCGTAGTATCGTAGGAAATCGTAGTGTAGCTAGAGCAAAGTAAGCTTACAAAAGCAGAGCATTTTTAGTACTGTAAAAAACATATGAATTATCAAATATTGCAAACGTTTAAAATGTTTTTACCCACCCCCTTCCAAGATCACGTTCGTGAAGTCGGAGATTCACTTCTTTTTGAAAATTTTCCTCCAGTTTATATCATGTTAATTTAAAAAATGGTGAGTTTTTGAGTAATTTTGAGTGTAATCGTAATAATCCGCGGCCTAGCTAGACTGGTGCAACTAATGTACGGCTCTGGCGCCCAGAACTCCAGTGCTCGTATGACGAACCCCGAAGACCCCTAATAAAGAAGGGATTCCTTTTCGATTCTTTAAGCATTACGAAGTAAAAAATCTTCAACAACTTACATGACAACCGAATATATCTGAATATATAATTAACGTTATTCCTTATTATTGCTACAGTTGCACGAGAGAAAACGTTTTAGAAACGCAACAAAGAAATGAGCCTCATGGCAAGACAGCTGTTGAGTGAGGAGAATATTCAGAGCGCATCTGTGCTCTTTTATTGCACTCGGCAGTGTGCTAAGTAACTCCATCAGAGCCCGTAAATTAAAAATGTTTTGTAAAGTTTTCGTTCGCAAGTTACGGGAATAAAACTAGCAACAATGCAGAACGATATGTGCGTGTGTGCGTGTGCGCGCGAGCGCGCGTGTTTGTGTGTGTGTGTGTGTGTGTGTGTGTGTGTGTGTGTGTGTGTGTGTGCGCGCGCGCGTGAGGGTGTGGGTATGTTTGCTGCCAGTCATATGCCTCGAAATGTGAGAACAATAATTTCCCTTTTCTTCCACGTCCACGAAGTGTGTTCCGAGTCCACGAATGGTGATATTGATCGCATAAAATCGACAATGCTTTCATTCATGATGTACAATGCCACTAATTAATAGAGAATACAAGGAGGAACTAAATAATCAGTGATGTTTCAGATGACAATGCCACGTACACATTTTATCCTTCACTAAACACTAACCATTGAATTCTAAATTCACTAAACACTAACCATTGAAGTTTCGGATCTATGCAATTGCATTTTTCTTTTTAATCGGAAAATCTGAAGGTGTTATTCCGAATTTGTGTCCCAATAATTGCGGATATTTCGAAGTTTTATTTTTCATTTTCGAAGTTTACTGTTGTAAAAATCATGTTTCAGCGATATCCTGAAATATATTGCAGATTTGACGATTAATAATTGATTGAACTGCAAATTTCTAGGTTTGGGATTACTTCCCCTTTGTGGCATTCTTCTTGAAACTATGTTTATGGGGAATATCAATTTACGCAAAATATGACTTCTCTCTAATTTCCTTTTTTCTTATTCTCGAGAGTACAATACATTGTACAGTGGTTTATTAATTGGCACTACTGTGCATTAGTTGTAACGATAATTGGATGAATAACATTTTAGACAATTTAAAATCTATGAATTCTCTAATACGTAATTGTTTGATCATGAATGATTGACAGCTATTCATTTGTGGAACCAAATATTTCGTTTGCAAAATAGTTTATTTATGGTTAAATCAAATGTATAATAGAACGAGTACCTACATAAATTATCATTAAAACCACTGTTTCACATTTGACGATGTCAGGGGGGACCCTATTTGGACCTTCTGCACCGAAGCTCCCGAGAATGTAGCTACGTCTCTGGTGATAATTAAAAAAAGTACACAAGATTTTCTCACAAGCAACAAATAAGTAGGAAAAGTTCTTGCCTTTTCCTGGGGACGTCTCAACTAATACGAAACATGAAATCGCACGTTGATAAGTTTTTGCCAATATTTCAGTGTGCAAAGCACAATTTAAGATGAGAGCATAAGGTGACGGACTTTGTACTTCCATTTTTCTTCCCTTCTCGCTTCTTCGGATCGCTTCTCTAGGATGTATCTTGTACTGGACTTTAATCGCTTAAAAATATTGACAAGGGCCCAATTTTAGTTAAAACCTCTCGAATAATGAACATTTGAAAAGTGCAATTTTTTATCGAAAATTACACCTTCAATATTGAAATAAGATTCCTTTCTTAATGAAATATTTTCCTAAGTATTGTCTTCAAATAATTTCCTATACATATTTTCGACATTTAAATAGCTTTAGAGTATTTTTGAGTTCAGTAGTTAGACGCTTCTTATGTTCTACAATCATTTCTAAAGCACGTACGTATCCAGTGGCAGTCGATTGACTGATTGGTTAGTGATTCTGGGCGCGTCCTCTGCTAATGTCTTAGTCCCGTAAGTGAAGCGTATGTTTTATTTCGGGAGGTAGCGGGGATCTTCCCCTCTGACTGGCGCAATCCGGAGTCTATATACTTCGGCTTGCGGGGATTTTCCTCAACCACGTATCTCCCAGCAGTGAGTCACCGCCCCAGCCGGGACAGACTATAAGCTCCAAACAGATCTCCGGATTAGTGTGGTAATGAAGTGCACGTGAGCAAGCGAGTGTGTATGTAAGGGATGAGGCTAGTATAAGGAAGAGGTAGGAAAGATAGCGCGCGGTCCGTGGCAGGTTTGTTAAGAGTATTGCTCTGGAATTCGTCTGGCGTTGATTGGAGAAACCACACAAAAGTACCGATCAGAGCAGCCGGCCGCTATAATTCCCTTCCAGACAGTGGATGAATTCGATCTAGCTGTCTAACTTGTGGCGAAAATCCTGCCATCGTCGGGACTCGAACTCTGGACCTCCAGGTCAGAGGTTCTGCATCAGCTGATGCCCTGAGCCACCTTTGCCGTTTGGTAGTGGCAAGGTTATCGCTCTCGCATACGAATCTTTAGATTGGCCATTCCTTTTTTCCTGGAGTACAGGAAGTGCTTTTATAAAGATACAAACTACGATTTTCATGAAAGTATCTTCGAAAGTTGTACGTTCGAATCGCCCACACATCTTTTAGCGTTTCAAGAGGTAGCTGAAAAATTAAGATACAGTTTGTAATATTATAATATTACATATATGTTACAAATAATACGAGAAAGTATATGATACAGCACCATAAAATAATTTTTCAATAATTGTTTTCACAAGAGCCGTTTGGTGTGTTCCTTTAAAAAATATTGTTTTCCCATCCAAATCGGTGTTGGAACACTCATGGTTTTGTTTTGTCAAAACCAGCTTTCAAAATCATGTAACAACGCAATGCACATTTCTCCAAACGTTCCACATGAAATAACTTCTATGAGTTATTTTGTAACACAGTTCTAGTGTCTTTTCTCCTAATATCTAATTATTCAGGCCCTGTGTGACATAAGGATGGGTCAGGAAGAGAAGTCACACTTTTGAGTTTTTCGAGTAGACCATAACACGTACAACCATATTTCCATTCATGATTACTCGTGTCTATTTTCTAGCCATATAGAAGGATAATTGACTGACTGTCTTAGGCCGTTTATTGATTTGCCTATGTTCGCCAAATTTTAAAAAGCTGCTTCTCAAAAACTGCTTGAGTGCGGCCTACGATTATCTTTCGATGAATTCTTCCTAAATTAAAAAGAGAGAAAATTTTTTAAAGTTTGTAAATTCTGTGACCTATTCGAAAATAAGATTATAAATATTAATGTATAATTTTAGAGGAGTGGGAAATGGATCTGAGAGAACTCTCAAATATTTGAATATTTATATACGAAATAGCGTTGAGGCAGCTTCATGCTGCGTTACATGGGGATAGGGGTGGGTCATGACTTAGTGTTACTAAATGCTGATATGTATTTTGAAAATATTTCAACATTTGTTGAAATAATTCATTTTATTCAGTCTTATACTAACACATTAAAATATTAAAAAAGAAATTAAAAATATAAATAAATGAAAAAGTGCTGTATAAATTGCTACAATAAACTGAAATATTTTTCATCAATAGGTTATTTTTTGAATCTGTTGGATTACGAAGAAAATATTTCAAAACTGGTACCATCTTTGAAATTATATATATATATATATATATATATATATATATATATATATATATATATATATATATATATAATCTGTAACTCGGGAGCGAAAAATGTTTATTTTTTAAATGCTGCTCACCATGCATTGTTGGTGTCTTTATTTATTTACTTACAGTAAAAGATTGGAATAGGTATTCTGAAAAACCTGAAATCTTGCGAGTTTTATACTTCTTTCCCGTATTTCTGATGCATAATAATAAAAAAATTACTAATCGGTTGACTAATCTGATCCCCATAATGACAAATGTTAATCTCTCCGAGATAAATATGACTGGGTCTCGAAAAATAACGTGTAGCATGATCATAAATGGCCGATATGAAATAAATAATAATAATAATAATAATAATAATAATAATAATAATAATAATAATAAAATAAGATTATAATAATAATATAATAATAAAATTATAATAATAAATAAAATAATAATTGAAATCTCTAACTACACTTCTGAAATTATACAGAGATGAAGAGGACAGCAGAGAATAGATTGTTACGGCGGCAGTAACTAGGCGCTTTTTCCCTTTAGGAGGATAATGATAATGATGGTAATGATAATGATGAAGTATATAATCAAGCGTTGGGTCTTGGAAGGCACACAGATTTGTGATGCAACCGAAACATTCGCGTCACAGGGCGCACCCCCGCGTCGATAACCCAATTTCCTTGACGATGTTCTTTGAGAAGGTAAGGTACCAATATGTCTTCATTCAAAAATTTTACGTTAGGCCTCTTAAGTCAATTATCGACATTGAAGGAAACGAGATTTCTTGGTTATTATTTAAAGTTTAGACATTTTAATATTATGTATTTTTTGTATTACCGAAAAAATAATAAATTCATTAATTTCCCCTTGTGTTATATTCATTAAAATAAACATGTTTTTTTTCTAATTTTATATACAATTGCAATGAATAATAGAGCTTTTCCTGCTATGCTGAGATATTTATTGCCTTTTCCCCTTATTATTTATAATTTGAGCACGTTTTTAAGTGCCTAAACATATGCTGTTATTTCTTTAACAACCGATGCCTACATCTAATATTCGATAACATTATTTTTTGAAAGGGGTTTGAAAGAGCGTGTTGAATTGATGTCCCTCCTCAAGGTCTTTTGCCACCCAACGATCGTGCGCGCGAGTTATCGGCGCGATTTTTATTTCTCACTGTCCTGGGCTCCATATTAAAGACAAAAGAAAAAACAAGAAGAAATCCAGTCAAATTCCTACAGTACTTAACATAGAAGTGTATAAGACGCGCCAAAAGAGCCCCTTGGAAAGTTTCAAATAATCAAGTTAGAAACGAACAATATGTACAAACCTAAAATAACGATTTCAGAAGATTATCAGAAACAAATTATGAAGACTTAAAAATAACGGATAGTTCCCAAAATTTCACCCAGGTAGTGCACTAAGAAAATACATTAATGCAAGGTACCAAAAGACAAATTACGCCCAACGTTGATGGACATTATATAAATTGAAATGCAAGAGCCCTCAGAAAGTCTTAACTCATTAAAACCACCTTGTTATACATGCTCAAAACTTAAAAAGCTTTAAAATATATGAATCCGGCCAAATTCACTATAAGTTAGAGGGAGCCCTACCCCAGTTAATGATGTATTTATTTCTTGATAAACCCAACTCTGCAAAATTTATATGATTGGCCAGATAATAAATATATCAAAACAAGAATTTTGCAGCAAAAATTTACACAACTTGTTTTTATGTTTTCGACATTGAATAATAAAATTTCGGAGCAATTCGAAGCGTTCGACTCCGTATATTTATGTCCCTTTTCGGACTGCCAACATGCCTGATGTGCATATTATGGTGAAGTTGCCGATTATAGCTGTATTTATTAGGGATAAGATTACCAATTATAAGCGAAAACTCTTTTGAATTTTCGTTTCTTCGGTTATTTTTTAACATGATTATAATTTTAAAAAAAAATATTACCGGACAAAGCAGGATTTGGAAAACAGAAATTAAAGAAATTACTACTCAAAATGAGGTATTGTTAATGCGGTTAAAGTGGTAACACTGTGTTAAGAGACGAAGGCATATTTTATTTTCTATTTTTATGTTTATTCGTATATTTGAATGCGATAATTAAAATATATTATGTGCACATATGTAAAATTAAGTTTATTTCGTAGGATACTAGTATTCATGGAGAACATATTGAAAATCAAGTTTTTCAATAAGTTATTAATTTAAGTAGTTATTTCACCGGGTTAAATCAAATGTGAAAAAATTAAATACAATGTCCTAAAACTAGTTTTGTAATATTCGCCGTCCCTAACACTACATCTTGTTTCTTAAACTTTGGTGCCTCTCAAATTTTAGCCTTTTGAGTCGGGGTGCATTATACCCATAAACAAACCCGAATTTAATTTCCAATAATGGTTAACATCGTCATCACCAGTCGTCGCTACAATTTCCATCATCACAAGCCATTAAATCATGCGATCGTGCCACACGATGGTAGTTCACTGGACTCAGGTGAGGGAAAAATAAAATAATTGTGTAATTTTAAAAGAAGTGGGAAATTTGCCTTTTCCAAAATTAACAGCACGTAGAGTTAAACGTTATAATAAAAATAGTTATTTTGCGGAGGTGTGGTTGAATTTCAATGTTATGAAATCACTAATAGTCAAAAGGGTAGAATTAAAAAACAACAACATTCAAGGCTATTTTCTGTGTCATCTGCTGGACAAAACGCTGTCATTTATAAATTCAGAGAAATAATTCAAAGGATTGAAATTTAAAAATTTTCAATAACACATGCTTATGGATAGATCCCATATATAATTTTTTCACTTCAATTAAGAGAGATTTGTGTAAACTTGAATCAAACTTATTCAACGCTCTAAAAATATTCAACTTTTTACGAAATAGTCACTCGGTTTTTCGATATTTCCCCTATCACGATTAATTTTCGACCTTGTTTACTTTCTTTGCTTCTCTCGCTCTTGAAGAAATGAAGCGATGTAAAAGTGTTTGACAATGCACATTGTAATTACACAATTTAATTTATGTATAACTTAATGCACAAGCAATTTTATGTTTTTGTGAAATTCTGTATTGTGCCTAATGATCAAAGCAATTTTTATATCCACTCTTTTTCCGCAAATCGCTGATTTATCTCTACTCACAATTGCAGATTGGCATGTAATTGACACTATAATAAAATCGTAAATAATATTGAGAATTTAACGAAAATATTTATTCCGAAATTTTTATTATTAAAATATTATTTTAGACTTTGAAATTTTGTTAGTGGAAATTAATTTGATTGCTACCGTCGATTAAGCAATTCCCTGAATGGAAAGCAGATTACAGATTCGCTTCATTCTGTCAACATGTAAACAAAACTTAATTTTGCCCTTTGCTTTCCGATATTATTCTCTAATCTTGTATCCTCCGTCCCCTCGTGCGATTTTCACTAAAGGCTTCCTGAGGATTTGGCACAAAGCAATATGCCCAAACTGGAGATACCTGGATGATTACATCATTGTGGACTTCGATTATTCTTTGCGACAAGAAAGGTGGAATTAATAAAAAGCACTTCCCGCTAATAATAAAATCCAGACGCTCTAGATGTCCCTGAGAAATTCATTAGACGAGAAATCTGGAGCCCACCTGACAGCAGCGTGCAGACCCTTAAGAGGTTTTTAATTCTCCGCGCGGTGCCGTCGGTGGCCGATGAGCGCTCTTAACGACTCCTCCGAGGGTCGGTGAGCGTTCACAGGCAAGCGAAAATTCACTAAAGCTCCTAGAGCAGAACTTACTTCACCCTCATAAGCTAAGAAACTGTTCACTAAAATTACTTCAAAACAACCCTACTAAAAACTACAGAATAAGCACAGAGCATCGAGGACTCCAAAGAGAAGTTCGGGCAGAAGGAGAAAGGTCCCCATTAACAGTAACATGTTTTCTTTATTCGTGTGCAGTGAATTCAATAACTGCCTCATTTAATTTGTTTCTAAACATGTCCCTTATCTTTTCTCGAAATTGGGAGAAAATGTTTTCATGCTGTACAAAAAAGACAAGCTTCATTGAATGAAATATAATTAGCGAAAAAATGATTAATTTTTCCAATATTCGAGATGAAACTTCAGTGCTCATTTTCTATGGTTGCAGTTATAATTAAAATTTGATTCCAAGTTGGAAAAAAAGAACGACATCGAAACTTTCCTTTCAGTCCATTTGACGACTTTCTCCCAAAGAACGTTCGAACATTCAGCCCAAAATTGGAGCAAAGTTTATCAGCGGTGCCCTAATTTTTTGATGCCCCGGGCCATGTGACAGCCGTCCCAGCCGCCTCCGAAGGCGACGGCGGGGACCGCCTCCGCAGGCGCCTTTACCTGTTGATTCAGCCTTTGGCCTTCGAGGATGTAGCTGGTCTCGTCGGCGCCGCGCTTCGGCGTGGAAGGCACCTCCACGTTCTCCATGGCGACAGCGGTGGCGGGGCTCCAAAGGAGCGGAGGGCTCAAAAAGGGTGACGGACGCGCGAAAGGCTGGTGAGGAGCGTGAGGGGTGTGCGGAGGCAAGGGAGGCTGTCCTCGAGGCGTGCGACTCGAGTCTTCACAACGGTCCGCGCACCGCGCGCCGTCCGACCACCGCGCTGCGACCGTTGGCGGGAGCGCGCAACCTCGGCCGTTCCCAGCGCTGCTCGCCTGTCGACAGCGCCGGTCCGTCTTCGCGCGGCGTCTATTGATTGCGAGCTTCCGCCGGCCGCCGCGTGGCGGCGCGCGCCTCGCTCCCGCTGCGCGCCCGCCGCGCTGCGGGGAGCCCTAATTCGCGCTGAATATTCCCTGCTGGCGCAAGGTTGGCGCAAGGTTAACGGGTGACACTCATGCCATCTACGCGCCGACGCTGGAAGTATTTCTTGAGGAAAGTACACAAGAGATACCGGGAAATATGATCTGCCATTTATACCGTACTCTTCCGGCTAATCAGGTTAATTATTTTAATCTAATATATTGAACTCCAGTTGTGCATCTCGGTTCACAAATGAAAAAGAAAACCGTCTTTAAAAAATAAAACTGCAAACGAGGCTGCAGTTCAATGAAACAGTATATGTTTCTTTCACGATATCCTGAAAATCGCAACATTTCATAAAATCGTTTTTACCACCAGTCTAAAGGGAGTGGCCACTTACTCATGCATTCATCATAATCAGAAACAAGACAAGAAATACCAAGTAACAAACCTAAACGAAATACATGAATATACTGAATTCGTAATTTGTCTTTGTTAATCAGACAGAACATTCCGTTCCCACAAGGCAACACATTCGCTCAATCGCATTTGTTCTTGTTGCTCGGTGTATTTGTTGACCCATAGATGGCAAGACCGCTGCTGGTCGCCGTTCGATATTCAATATGGCGGCGTCGTAATTGACAGAATTGAGCGTGCTCTCCGCGGGGGCCGCGCGCCGTCAATCGCTGGTAGATGGCCTGCGCGTGGAGCGGATGTGCGGGGGCGGATTTCCCAGCGGGCACGTGTCGCTCGGGATTTGAGCGGTTCGTTTGGAGAGACGGCCCTTGTGGCTCGTTTCGAAAGCGGGCTTACAGTCATGTTTAACTGCTGTGCTGTTTAAGGTTAGAAAGTCATAGTGATATCCTCCCCACCAATAATTTGCTATTTCGCATTCAATGAGCTACACCCTGCTTTAAGCCGTCCTGCTTTCCAGGTGAATTTTTTTTACGTCTGTCATGCATTCATATCACGCATTCAAGAATGCGTGGTACCGTTGAACACATGGGTATGGTTAGGTAAAGCGTCCATGTATATTATCGATAATCTAGGTCTATTAGTTTTATTTAATTTTGTATTCATTTTCATATACCTAACGTTTTTTATGAATTCTAAGAAGAACCTATGAAATATTACATGCTTTGACCGCAATCTGAAATTTCAGAACGTTAACTGTAATGGAAATACATAGATTAACATTAATGTTAATTTACAAATATTAACAAATTTAGATTAAGAATCTATGATCAGCAATATTGTTACATCAACTAATGATGGATCAATAAAAGAAGTACAATTCCGATTTTAAACATCCGTAACTTTTGAAATTTCCAGTTTCACCCGCCAATTCTTTGTGTGTGTGTGTGTGTGTGTGTGTGTGTGTGTGTGTGTGTGTGTGTGTGTGAAAATTTAGAGTTTCTGGAATATCATAGGCCAACAAACTCGAAAACTCGAAAAAAAAATTCATTGAAATATTTACTATTACGATAAGCATTTTCTTTATATTAGAATGGATTTTCATGTAAGATTTAGATTTTTTCGGCAGTTTGAAATGCTCAGAAATAGTACTAATTTTGGGTATAAAGAAAAACAAGGTCAAATGTCAAACGTATGCACTAAATATGATGTTTCTAGCTTTTTACATCACATTGAACATGTCAACAAATTATAGACCAATCGGAAGGGGGCATGCTCTTTTCGTCCGATTTTACGTCAATTACACACACGCACGCACACACGACACGCATCACGCGCGCACACACACACACGCGCGCGCACGCACGCATGCACCCCCATATATATAACGTATTTTTATAAAAATATGTAAGTAAATTTATATTTTTTATAAATATGTAAGAAAAAATGTGCTGGTTTGCATATCGAAATTTTCGAACACTAAACTCGAACGAACTGTATTCGTTACGGCCAGACTAATATTCGCCATCTACAGAATCGGACATTAGTCTGCACCACACTAATCGGGTTTTATAAGAAGTAAAAATACGTACGTCGTAGATGCAATGCTGTTTACGTGGAGCCGGTGCGCACGTGCCGTGCCGCGTAGCTAGAGGCGGATGGGGAATGGGGGTTAGGGAACTATGCCTTTCTCCAAATCCAATATTTTTGTGATTGGACTGAATTGAAGAAATCCCATTTCACAGGCTATTAACCAGCGTTGCCACTGACCCTGCAGAGACTGACCGGGAGGTCCTACTGTTCGAGTCCCGACAGTGCCGAATTTTCGAAGCTAGCTTTATAGCTAGGCCGTATCAGCCTCTATCTGTATGAGAATTCTAGCGGCCGACTGCTCTAATCGGTAGTTTTCCGTGGTTTCTCAACGAAGAGGTATCGAATTTTGCCTCCCTGATACGGTGCATGTTTTTCGGCGGGGTGCAGGAAATGCGATAAGACTATGGTCTGCAAGAAACGTATGTCAGCTTTCTATCTAGTTGCGCAAGGGCTCTATGAAAAGAGGTTACGATTACTTCTACTTCGCAAACGGCCTCTCATAATTGATTCGTGATTTTCGAGAAGCGGGGCAGGGGGAGGTAAGTTTGACATTTCACTGCAAAGGTCCGAAAGCAGTAGAGGCGCATTATTACATTATTTTGTTAGTGGAAATTTAGACATTTCGTCAACAATACTATCAAATAATCTTTCTCCGTGTTCCGGCGATAGTGTCCCAATTTATTAACGTGGGGCATGATAGAAAATTAACGAAAACCCATATCTAATTTGCCGATGCAAGTAGTTTTATTACAGGCAGCGAATATTTTGTGATATCAAATTTTTGCCAAAAACGCGCGTTGCTACCTTCAATTATAACCCAGCAAAATTATTGATAATATTATAAAATTAATAAATTATTATATATGATCTATAAATTAATGATATAAATAAAATTATAAAATAATAATGCTTAATGAAATATCATTTTGAATATTATTTCTTTTATAAAAGTGTGAAAGGATTACACATCTATCTAAATTCTCTGGAACGTTCCTTTAGAGTGAAAACGTTTCGAGATGACTGATTTCTGAAAATTTCAGCAAACTGGCGCAAAACTTCCAGACTACTTTCACTTTGTTAAATATTTGTCATCCTTGTAATTTGCTCTAGATATTTATCTTGTCTCCTCCGATGACCGATACCTCAAATATTTGTTGAAACACCCCGTTTCCCAAATGATTTCGCAAACAATATCTGCAAGTGTTGATGGAAAAATCCATCCTAAATAACAAAGTTAACCTTCATTGTTTAATCTTGTCCTGACACTTTCTTAGTGATAGTTTCTGGATTCATTGAACAGATAATTCAGCCTTTTGAAGAAATTCTTTTGAATTTTGGTGGAGTATGAACTGAATTTACGGGTATATTTTCTTTTATTTTTGTCTGATTCAACTGCATGACAGAATTATCTTATTTTATTTTTTAAATTAAATGTAAAATTGACTAAATTATGTATGTATTCTTTAATGTCAATAAGCTAAAAAGTGACTGACCTATACATTTACCAAGCACTTTAATAAAACATTACGAATCATTTAATAACATACATAATAACTAGAGTGAAGATTTTCATGCAAATGCGTGTTTTTATTTAAGCTTTGTAGATATTTTAAACTTTGTAAATAAATGTTTCATGAAAAACTCGTTTAAAATCCTTCGCGTTAAAAAATCGCGAAACGAAGTGGGAAAAAAATAGCTCATGGGCCTCCAAATGCCATATAATGCTTTTTAAAGTCTAGTAGTCAAAACCCGTTTGATGTCTCTACAAATATGTTCAATACAGCGTAATAGTGAATAAATAAAACAGATACAGCTGTGCGGTACAATTGTGGGTCGTTAATAGTAAGGCGTGCGGCACAATTTTAACCGATTGCAGTGAAATACTTACATTGTGCAAAGCAAAGTTCTTAAATTAGAGATTTCAAGCTTTAAGCTTATCTACATTAAAATTATTTTGGATACAAATTTATGGAGCTATCGCCATTAGAAAAGTGTCTATTTCTAAGATTTTAGCGTGAAATTGGCCAAATTCAGGCTAATGTGGCACACTGAGGCCAATTAGTAATGATTGATGAAACGCTATTTTCTTAAAAGTAGCGAAAAAGACCGAAAGAAGCGATGGTACTTTTTATGAAGCTCCAAAATTTTCAATTTTTTCAAGAACAGTTTCATATTTTGTTCACCTCTTTTTTCGAATAGAACAAAGTTGCTTCAATTGCTTCCAGTCTTCCCGGCAGGAATTTTACCATCTCCGACGTATTCGCGGGGTCATGACCGTTAGACGACTGTAGTATATGAGCGGTAATACCCTTGTTTTGTTTCTTTTCGTTCTGTTTCTAAATTGGACTGTTCTTTGTTTTCGAATAAGTATGCTTGTCTAAGTTTGACGGTTAAAATATTCAACTACGAGTACGCTCTACCAAATACACTATAATTACTATTTCTAAGATATTGTTTATTAAACAGACTGCATTTTATATCTTTAATTCACAAACAGACACACAAGATCTGTAGGATTTATGCCAAGAAATTGAAGTCTATGAATTTGTTTCTCGATGTTGTAGAGCAGCCATATTCGAGTATTGCGATCTTTGGATGTTTCGGGTCACCGTCCTGTTGAAAAACAAAGATTTTTTCCAAGACTTATTTCGAACACACTCACAAGATTTTCCTTTAAAATGTGAATACATACTTTATTTAATCTGGTCAAATATCAAATGGCTGTTGATAATAAATAAATAAATAAATAAATAAATAAATAAATAAATAAATAAATAAATAAATAAATAAATAAATAAATAAATAAATAAATAAATAAATAAATAAATAAATAAATAAATAAATAAATAAATAAATAAATAAATAAATAAATAAATAAATAAATAAATAGTCTTTATTAGTGACGAAACTCCGACCTCCGACTCTTCCGCCTGACCACTTTCAAACTTTTTATTAAAATAGTGCATAATAAAAAAAGAAAGCATTCAATGAAATATACGTTCGCAATTTGGGTGAAGGGTTTCTCTCACAGAAGATAGGAGTGAATGCGAGGGAGGAAGAGTTTATAGATAAAACATGCTCACTCAGTATTTGTGTGATTAAATTGATTAATTTCAAGTGAGGATGTACGAGTCAATGGGTCACAAGCTAATCACAAATATACCAGGTTGAACACAATGAGATTTTTCTAAAATGTAGAGAAATTATTTTTTGTGATTCAGCAAGTTCGGTATAGAAGAGGATTGGAAAAAATATTTAAATCAGTGAAACGTTAATAAGTACTAGTAATTGTTTCAAAGAGATTTTGAAGAAGCTCAAATTGCGTACGCATTGTTGAATTATCCATAAAAATCTAGATAGGAAGAGAATCTCTTCAGCATACAAGCGGAAACACATCAAGTCAAGAGTTCAAGCCTTGAGAGAAACTGAAAACATTGAAAGATAGTGGTATATGATTTTCCTTGTATTTTATAATCTTCTTCTTCTAAGGCGCTACAACATTCTCTTGAATGTTTTGGCCTGCTCCAAAATTGCCTTCAATTTTCCTCTATCTTAAATCACCTCATACCAATTCCTAATCCCTAGTCCCTTAATGTCCATCATAACATCATCTTTCCATCTGCTTTTCGGTCTCCCTATCTTTCTTGCTGCAGTCGGGTACCAATTATAAATTTTCTTGACCAAATTTTTCTTCTTGCATTCCATATTGGTGTCCAAATTAGTCAAGCCGAAGTGAGATTATGTGATTGTTAATGAATTTCATAATAATAACAATTATAATATAAGAATGTATTGTAAATATATTTGGTTATTAAATGAAGCAAACAAAATTGAACGTGAATATTATCAATTAATTTTTAGGAAATGTTTACCATTTACAATATTCTCAAGTCTTGAAAACCCCACCCAACCTCTTTCACCCGTAAGCCAAGAATTTATACTACATTTATTCCTGGGACTGCAAGCAAGGGACCATCCCGGCATGCGCCTTAAGCGGTTGTGTAAACCCAAGTAAATCTTAATCAGGATGTCGGCTAAGGCCAAGACACAATACTCTGCCAAGAACATAATACAAGTAAGCAATTTCTGTGCACACAAAATACAGAGGAAAAAATGGAAATATTTTGAATTTAATATTATTTCTTAACATATGGAGAAAGGTTGTGAGAAATGAACTGAAACAGAAAAAAATCAGATTAGTGAAACACATCTAGACAAATTATGATATTTTGAATATATACAAATATACATACTTGTACACATTTGAGCAAATGCTCAGGCATAATCACGTACACTCATAACACAGGTATGCACAAATATGTGTACAGCAATAAAAGTGATGTATGGGTTGATATGGGTTTCTCATATGTTAATTAAAAATGATTGAGGGAGTGTACGAGTAGATTATAAAGACAAACAGCTAGATTATGGAGTAGTCAAATTATTTAATATTTGGATAAATGTAAAATGAAACTAAGAGGAGAAGTGGTATTTTTGTGAGCCACAGACATTAGTTTACTTTATAAAGTTAATTAGACAATAGAATTGAGAGAGAGAGAGAGAGAGAGAAAGAGAGAAAGAGAGAGAGAGAAAGAGAGAGAGAAAGAGAGAGAAAGAGAGAGAAAAAGAAAGAAAGGAAGAGAAAGAGGGAGAAAAAGAAAGAATAGAGGATGAGATGGAAGTATTTATTTGAAAAATGGGGTAGAACGTTGTACAGTAGGCAAGATTGGAATAAGTATGAGATTCGGCACAGTGATGAAACAGTGCAGCGTCCTCCTAGTTCTAAATTTTAGCAAACGCGAAGTGGGGTTGTCGTTAAATAGAATTTTGATGAATCCAGTTAGTAACTTCTTTTTTAAACTTTTCAAATGTACTGCAATTTTTTACGGTAGAAGAAAGATTGTTCCCAGCACGGACGACAGTGACAGTGAATGATTTGCTGAAAGTAGAGGTATTGTGATGCGGAATACTAATAAGACGTGACGCTCGGGCATAATGTAGCTTCATAATCTGAAATCATTGTGTTAGGGTGGTGCAATGTGTGCTGTTTATAATCTTGTAGAGGAGGAGAAGACAGTGAAGTAAACGCGTGTTACCAACGTAAGAATTTTAGAATATGTATAAAAAGTTGAAATATGATCGTATTTTTCGAGGTCAAAATAAAACGAATACATACATTTTGAGCCCCTCGTTGCTGTTTTAAATTTATGTCGGTTAGCAAAATATCGCAGTAATCAAAGTGAGGCATAAGGAGGGATTGTACGAGGGTCTGAGGAGTTTTGTAGGTAAAAATCTACGCATGCGTTTTAGAAAATGCAGGGGCGCGAACCCTTTTTGACAGATTTCATCAATTTGAACATTCCAGTTTAGAGTATTCTCCATATGACACCTAATTTTCTCACGTCGTTACACCACGGTAGTGGAGTTCCATTTATGCAAATGTCAGGCAGAGCGGACATTTGTTAACGTTCTTAAGGAGTTTCTGGAGCCGATTAGAAGACACTGAGATTTATTGGGGTTTAGCAGTAGCCCCATTGTTGATAACCAAGAGGAGAGACTATGAAGATCTTCCTAGGTTTTTTAGCAGGTTAAAAACGCGAGAAGAGGGTCCGCTTGTATACAGTTGGAGCTCATCAGCGTACATGTGATGACAATTTTTTTATTGATTTGCCTATATCCTTAACATAAATTAGGAATGCGAGGGGTCCTAACACTGATTCCTGTGCGACGCCGCGTGCTAGTGGCAAGATACGCGACACACCTATCGTTGCCGCTCCGATAGATAGATGGAGCACCATTTTAGTGTGAATGTGGCACATCCAATGTTTTTTAACTTTGGTAACAAAATATCGTGGTCGACAGAATCAAATGCCTTGCTAAAATCGAGGTCGAAAATTGTGATTTTACCGTTGTTCTTTGCATCTCTGCAGTTTTCAATCACACTCAGGAGTGCAGTTCTGTCATTTTACCGGGTCTAAAACCTGACTGTGTTTAGTTAAAATACTGAACTTTTCAAGGTGATGTTCGATCTGTTTCCTGGCGATCTTTTCAAGAACTTTTGATATTTTTGGAAAGATACTGATGAGAAGTTGGAGAGGGCTGTTGATAGTGAACACAAAAATATGATACCTGATGATACCCACACAAAAAATAGATACCTGAAATTTTATTTATATCATCAGAAACTTTTTGTGGAAACATCGACGTTTCTGAACACGTATATCTATCTAAAGAGAACATCGAAAGGAAAACATCGATGTTATAAATCGATGTTTTAAAAACATCGGTGCTTTTTGTCACCCCTGTGCACAATGCTATGCACCTCCAGTCAGAGCCACATTTTTTCTTTTGTCTGGAAATATGCTTGAATTTCAAAAATATGATTCTTTGTTTAGATAGTTTTGCGGAATGTAATCTCTTTATGCTATTTGCTTGACTCGCCTGGAACAGTTTCCGGACAAGATACCCTTTTCTACTCCAATATTGCGCACCATACCAACTGATCCTTCAAAATTACGTTTTCTCAATTTCTCTCCCAATTTCACAGCACTAATTTTTGGACCCTTCTCAATTTCTTGTATAAATAAATTGTTTATCTGCTTTACTAAATATCTTTGGTCTCCCTGTTCGGGGACGATTTCTCAGTGTTGTATGTACACAAAATCATTCAATTATTGATTGCACTAATGAAAAAGGTCTATTCGGATCAGGTGTATTTAGTTCAAGGTCAAATATCTGTCGCACAGGTTTGCACTAATTGTGCAATTTTGTAATTCTTTTTCTTCAAGCGTCACTAGTTTTGAGCCATTGTGGTCCATTTTTTTATGGATCATAGAAAGTTGGTAAATCCATTATTAGCTTCTGGATTTTGCTTCATTATTTTGACTGAACGAACAATTTCTGTGCCAAATCTGCACGACTTGTGTCGCATTTTGTTTTATTTTTAGATAATACATTTAGATTTTTCATTTGCGTATTATAGTATATTCAATTTAATAGTCATTTGTATTTTAGGCTTGAAACATTAATTACATCCTATGTTTCGTACTAAGAGATATGTAGCTTCTAACCTTGCAAGTTTACGATCACTTATTGCACTGACTGTAAATCAGACGGTAGTAGAAGAAACTGTATTCCTGTGACAATTCCACCCATGATGTTCACAAAAATAGCGTTTCAGTATTCCTTCTCTGTGAAACAGAGACGAATTACCCGCGCGTTTTATCGCTGGAAAATTATCGTTCTGGTTATGTTATAGTGCAGTTGTATCTTCACAATTTGAAACTAGGGGCTTACAATAACACTTTCTTTCTAGTATTATTTGTAACATTTGAAATTTTTGAAAATTCTACATAAATCTCATCTGCGCCATTCTTATAAGTGTACTTTGTTCCATCTCAGAAAAAAATGATAAAAAAATTTGGAGCCATTTTTGAGAAAATTTTGAAAATGTTGTTTAGGCTGCATGTAAAGTTCCCCCAAATATGAAAACATACATTTCAAGTTTAAGGAGACTCAAAAATTCTGCCTACGGTTTAGCCGCTCTCATTCACAGACGGACCGACGCGACGTTGCGCCGTATTGGTGGTATCAAAGAAAACGTGGATTCTGACTACACAAAGTATTAGAAGTGAAGGATCTGTTTAAAAAGTGTGATCACAAAGAAACAAATTAGTCGTTACCAGTGCTTCTACCAGATGCGTAATAAGTAGGGAGCGGATTTCGTTGACCTAAAACATGGACAAAAATGATCAATAAAATGCTCTTTAAATGTTTTTAAAATGCCCTAAAAGCAAAGAAAATTACCTAAAAATGTCATCAAAACCAGTTCAGATTAACAACTCAAGCTATTGGATATGTAACTAATGTAATCAAGATTTCGTCTTGTCGTCCGAGTGAACTATACATGCAAACTTCTGGTTTGGACAGTTCTTTACCAGAAAATATCTGTCTTTAGTTATCACGAAATCGCCCGAACTGACAATGGTGCTGATAGGCGTCACAGGAACCTTAGATTATTCATTCTGTGGTACACTTCACGTCTTAACGACAATCAACACAAGTCATTATTATAATGTTACATAAGCTTATTATTTTAGATTCTTCAGGTGTACTCTAATTACAAATGTTTCGTTCTTAAATATAATAAAAGGACAAAATTAAATAGAGTTAATAAAGTGAAAAAATTAAAAGTATGTCACAAAAAACTCTAATGGTTTGAACAATTTTTAAATTCTATAAGCACGATGCACATGTCTTACTTGAAACAAATAAAGGAGACATTGAAAACAAACTTAGATACATTTAAAAATATTCAGACATAATAAAATAAAAATAATATTAAATGGATGAGAGATTAATGAATCCATTTTAGTCTCAACAAAGTCAAATGATAATACAAACTGTCTAGTGGGTAAAGGGCAGGAAGGTCTAGTGGGGGAGGTGTGAAGGAAGGAGGGAGTAATAACGCAGAGCAACGAATAAGCAAACGGGTACGGAGAAACGACAAAAAAATACATTGAATTATTCTTTGGAATGTAATCTAATTTTGGTCTAATTATTATCATAGGTGTTAGTGAAAATATTGCATTCAGCATTACTATGGACAGTCTGATTAATGATTTAAGGTCTCAGAAATTAAACGAGGGTATTTTCTTGGTTTTACTTTTAAGATGGAAGGTCTTTGAAAATCAAAATAATGTGAGATACTGAGCCAGTTGCGTGAAAAAGAATTGAATTTTTCAGTGGAAGCTTTAATGTTATTTTCGTGTTCTTTCATCCTCTTCTGAAGACGCTTGTTGGTTTGGCCTATGTATCGCAACAGAGAGTCTAGGAAGGGATTTGTACTGCAGCTTCTGGGCCAATGACCCCCATCTCGATCAGGTGTTTTGTCCACTTTCCCTGATCCTCTGAGCAAACGCTGAGATTGCCCCTTGTTTTCCTTCTGGGCATAAATGTAATGTTCATTGTCTGTGCACGTCTTCTAGAATTCAGTGAGAAATATAGTTATTCAAATTATCATTCTCAATGTTGTCGCGGCAGGAAGTATTATTCCTTCACAAAAGACATGATGAGAGATAAGAGCCCAAATTTATAGCTGATTATCCCTTGAAAAAAGATTTTATTACACAGGGGCGAATAATTTTGTTAACAATCCTTGCAAAAAACTCTCATTTCTTTCTGTAGTCAAAATTCAAGTCGTATATGGCTTAGGGTAGGGATCACAGAATTATGAAAATGTGCACAGAATTCACTCCCCGTAGCACATCACACACAATTTTAACTGTTTTTGACGAAAATAAATTAAAATTAAAACATTTTCTTTGTCTAAAAGAGGAACTGAATTCAACATTCCTGATAAAACTTTTTTATTAATTGGAATTTTCCTAGTTTTAATATGCTTAAAATATCAGAGACAGATCATTCAGATAATATTCATGTTAACTAAATATTTACTAGCAATACAATCATAAAAATGAATGCAAAATAGGTATTACAAATACTTCTTATGCAATTCAATTTGACATTTTATTATTTTTGAATATTTTTATGGCTAATTTTATTATTATACTCCATATTTTCGGGGTACGATTTTATAAATATTTCATGCAAGTCATACCATTTCCTTTTATATTACATAAATGAAAGCAAAGAAATGAAATATATATTTTTGGTTAAATTATCTACTGTACGAATGCTTTTTCCTATGACTGTAATTGGTATGCGAAAGTAAAAACAATGGCTGCCAGAAGGAAGTTATATTAGGTCAGGTATAACCCTCAGAAATTGCTAGCAGAAAACATATTTTTTAACACATTTTTCATACAAATATAGTCAACATTTTATTCATGGAATAATATTAATAAGTACCACTTGTGTATTGAATTAAAAAATAAAATCCTTCGTTGCAGTTGACTCTGAATTTTATCCGAAATTTTCAATGCAAAAGTAATGTTACCCTTCAAAACATAAATCAACATTATTTACCAACCATCATACAACTAGGGAGGGGGAAGGATTTAAAATTAGCAACTCGCACATTAAACACGAGGTCTGGTCCTTCGCTACAGGTCGCCTAGACAACTTACTGTTGGAAGAATGTTTGAGTTTCCTTCGGGATAGCCTCTCGGGCGATAAAGAAACCTGAACCTATTGCGTCACGGACCACCAATTCGTACGCGACCTTGTCTTGGACGAGTCTGAATCCGGTTTCTTCTGGACTTTGAGCACCGCGCGATATTCGCACCCAAACGAATATCTGAGACCCATCAACTTAACTGTTTTCAGACGTAAATAAAATGTTAAAATGTCAATTTCTTTATAAAATTCATAAATAATTATTGACAAAATCATTATTATATTGAAATACAATACTTTTTTTATGCTCTAGAAGGCACGGGAAAAGCAATCTATACAAACTATAAAATACAACAAAAATGTCTGGGACCTGCAATAAACGTCTCTTTGTATTTACTACAAAAGAACAAATGTGTCAGAAGAATATCCTACTCATTTCTGGCAGTGAACTCATTCCTATATCCCATCCCTTTTTCCTTCCGTTAGTGGCTTCACTTTCTCGCATTCTAGAGTATTCGCAATGTAGAGAAATATTTAGAATTAGAAAGAAAGAAAGAGAAAGAAAGAGAAAGAAAGAGAAAGAAAGAGAAAGAAAGAGAAAGAAAGAGAAAGAAAGAGAAAGAAAGAGAAAGAAAGAGAAATAAAGAGAAATAAAGAGAAATAAAGAGTAATAAAGAAAGAAGAAAAGAAAAGAAGAAAGGTGACCAGGTTTTGTCGAATATGCTCGTTTTATGGCGTGATACAGAGAAAGTCTTTTCGGTGTGTCTGTGATCTGTAAAGGTGCAGTCACATATTGAGTGACATTTCTTTCTGAAAAGAAGCACGATCCCTCTTATATGGACCTACTCATACAATGTGTATACACTAGGTAGACACAAAAGAGACGTCATCGTCATCAAAAATGATATTAACTAAAAATATTACCATAATTGTACAATCACTGTGTACTAAGCCGTCGATATAGTATAGGACCAATTTTTATTAAAACCTCTGAAATTTCTATAATTTTCAAGAGAAGGCAGAATTAGTAGGGTACATGTTGCAAACATATATTACGCAACCGTGACTACTTACGTAACATATATGAGAAAGTATGTGCTGTTTAGCACATCTGATTTGATTTTTTTCTTTCAATGTATGGAATATAGTAAATGATCATGACCGCTGAATAAGGATTGTGAATGATAATGATTGTGAATGGGAGGCTCAGATGAGATACGATGTGAGAGAAGCCACCATCACGCCACAGCCACCCGACGAAAACACATCTCTTGCTCGGAACTCGAATACGCAGCCTTCATCTCCATGTTCTTGGCACTTCTCCAAGACACTTGCCAATGAGGCCATAAAATGAACAAAAATCAACCCATTGTTTTCTATGATGTAATATGTATTTAAAATGATATGAAATGTAACTTCATTATCTATGCACGTCTTCTAGAATTCAGTGGGAAATATAATTATTCAAATTATCGTTCTATTTGTCGCGGCAGGAAGTATCATTCTTTAACATGATGAGGGATAACAGCCCATATTTTGACTGATTTACCCTTCAAAATATACTTAATTACATCAGAGCGAATATTTTGTTAACAATCCTTGCAAAAAACGCTGTTTTTGATATAAAATAATTAAATACGATGCCTTCTTTTACGTGACGAGTCTCAAGATATTAGGCCTACTTTTCCGCCTGACCACGCCAATTTTTGCTACGTTCCTTTCACCATATTGGAGCGAAAGAAGGTCACTCGTGAGGCGAAAGAGTTTTGTACAGAGATTAAAATTTTGTTCAGAGGCTACTTTTAAGCTTAAGGATCTTTCACATGGAATAAATCAACTGTACGGGAGAGACTTTCTCTCCTAAGGCAGGCGTACGATATTTTGTCCGCCGTAAGCTTTTTACGCGGCGACTAGCTTTTTCTGTACTAAGTTTCATTTTCAGGGAAATTGGTGGACCTCGTTATTATGATCTCAATTCCTCTTGTATTACGGAGAAAAAATTGAATAAAATAGAATAGTTACCACTTAGAATTGTTGAACTCTTTGACCTGAACTGATTTCCCTTGGAATAGCCTAAAGACCGGTTATAAATAACGCAGGTCACATTTTCGTTGAAATCTCTAAATGTTTGAAATTGCAAAATGTTCGAAATTTTTTTCAAAGTCTTTGCACGACTACACTAAAATGTTTCATGAATAAAATTGTTTTCCAAAGACCTCTCGAAAAAGTTCATGTACATATTTTCGAAATCATGATTACTTTTCGCATAATTTTGCGTGTAATATGGGCAATTTTTAAACTATTTTCTCAAAAACACTGTTCCAAAGTCTTTACATTTTTCGACGTATTTAACAAAGGTCGGTAAAAAATTTGTGTTGGAACTTTCTCACCACGCTATTTCCGAACATTGCAAAAAATATTGTAAAAGTACGATATTTATAGTAATTTTGGTCTTAAATCTTTTCTAAAAAATAGATCTTGAAATACAGATAGGCACATTTAAAAAAAACTAGTAGTTTTCGTGTAATATCCGCTTGCATTAAATATTTACAATTCTCAGTATTTCCAATTTTTTTATTTTAAATTTTCTCTTGAATAGAACTAATACCGCTTATGAAAATTCAGGCTCTCGTTTTGACCGACTCGCTGAATTTTCGAAAATTGCTAACAATTAACCGTACGAACCTGTAATATTGATTTTATTTCATGGAATCTCTCTAGAACTGGCACTATGGCTACTGTAAATGAGAAGTTTCTGAAAACTTGATATGCAATAGTTACAGTTTTTTGCAAGGTCGGGAAGGTTGAAGCCGTAGAAATTGTGGTACAGGGGCAATGTGCCTTGCCTTTTAAGTATAAGGGCCTGAGATCGACTGCCCAGAGTAGTGAAAAATATACTGGTTGCATACATTTTGCATTCCACCCATCCCTCTTGGCAATAACCTTTTCACTTTCACTGTAATCAGAATTCTGTGTATTTATTCAATATTTCCCAGGGGACTAGCCTTTTCCACAGATCAAATTTGACGGTCCGCAGTGGATCACACCTACACATTTAAAAAGCTTGATTCACCATAGAACAATATGTTAACAGTGCACGTTGCACATTTCCTCGTATTCTGAATTTAACAGGGTTTGAATTTTCAAAAAATTAAATAAAAAATTCTCTTTTCCTTTCGCTGCGGAACCACCTTCTGCTTCGCCAATGGACGCAGTTTTCTGAACACCCACTTTCCAGAACTTGCCACAAAATGTTAAGGAATTTTATCCCGAGAAATTGCTGGACCAAGTTGTGGAATCGCTATCTCACTACTTGCAGGACAGCGACTGTCGCAGCAGTTTCCGACGCCGGCCGTGGCGGAGCAAGGAAACGAGCCAGGAACCTTTGAAAGCCTTAGTTTGCTTGTGCAAGCAAAATATAGGGCAATATCTTACCAGTAAAGCCAGCATTAAACCCATTTTAATACAAGCAATTTCATGGTCGTTTATATGATTTATATCTAATTACTGGAATTCAATAAAATCCAATGGGAATTTGGAATGATGACAGGAGCATCACGTAATAAGTTCACGTATTAAAAATTGAGAATTTATTTTTGAAATTTAAAATTGTTAATAAACACACCAAAATATAAAGAAACTGATTAATATTAATAACTTCTATTTATACAATAAAATCTTCTATAGAACAAAAAGTTACGCAGTAAGAAAATGATAAGAGAAGTAAATATTTCTTGATTGGTCCGAGTTTGGTTTGCTTCACTCGCACCTCATTTGGACCCATTTTTGTGACGCTGACCACTTACTCTGGGAGCATCTCACTTGGGCGCGCGTTTCTGCGGCTTGGGCGGGGGCGGCGGGGCGGTGCGCACGGGCGGCACGCGGCGGCTCGCGCGCCTGGCGATGCCCGAGGTGGCGAACGTCACGTTCGACACCACTCTGGTGCCCGCGGGTGAGGCAGCAACGGCAACGGACAGGCCGGACGGGTTGTCCGGGGAATCCAGCGAGTGGCGGCGCGGTGGCAGTGGCGGCGGGCCCATGAGAGGAGAGACAGCCGCGGTCAATGGAGGTGTCGACCCGCCCACAACTGGGGACGTGGCTGGTGCCGGGGCCGGTGCCGGTGCCGGGGCCGATGCCGTTGCCGTTGCCGTTGCCGTTTTTGTTGCTAGTGCTGCAGTCCTCGGTGATTGGCTTTTGGTGGATGTGCGGGCCGCGACCACCCTCTCTGCCGTGCCGAGGGTTGGGCTGACGCGCGCCGAGGGCGGTCGGGGCGTGGGTGGGCGAAGACGGAACGCCACGCGGGCGGCGGCCGTCATCCGGAGCGAGGCGGTACGCGGCAGGTTCGCTTTCAGCCCGGCGGGTAGGGCGGACTTGCGAGCGGGGCCGGTCCTGGGCACTGTACCGGCCTGCCGAGTCGTGCGTGGCGATGGACGGACGTCGCTCGGTGGAGGTGCACGCACATTCTTTGGAGGATTTGTGCGTGGGCTCACAGGTCCAGCGGCCGAATCCTACGAAGGAGGAACCAGTAATATAATCTGAACCGCATAAACTAGAAATTACAGGTCGAGGATGGAAATAAAATATATGCAATGCATTGTTCACAAGTGAATTCTTTCATATGGCATTGAGTAACGTAAAACAATATCAGCAAAAATTAATATACAAGTAAGGGTCAATAAAAGCGAATGAACTAGAAATTTAAACGGTTTTTAAAACATACGAGGATGACAAATATTTAATTCTCTACAAATTAAATCCAAAATTAATTTTTCTGAAAAAGTAGTAAACTAAATTAAAAACTATAAAGGAACAACGTATACGTAATTATGCATTTTACAAAAAAAAATGTAATTTATCCTGTTGCAAAATTTTTCAAATAAATGCAAGCTGTATATAACAACCAAGTAGATGCCAAAAGTGACCATTCGTTTTCTTATTACTTTTGTGAAGAGAGTTTCTTACATAATTTAAGAAGGCTGCATCTTGTCTATTAATAAATTTACTAAAAATTATTTATAGTTATCTTACCTCCACTGGCATCGTCCACATCCTTAACATATCAATAATTGTCGACATATTTTGCATGAATCCTTCCGCTTTCTCAAGTGCCTCTTGTGCTCGTCTCGGCAGTAAGAGAGCCGTATTAGCTTGCTGTTGTTTACTAGCATTTTCGATTGAGGTTTGAGTGCGTTGTTTCGTGCCTGCCGCCTCGGCGGCAGGAGCAGATTTCTCTGCTCCAGTCGCATCTATTCCTGGAGGAATTGCGGCAGCGGGGGCAGGAGCAGATTCAGTAGTGGTGATTGTGGTGGTGGTGGTGGCGGCAGTAGCGGCAGGAAGAGTAGTAGAAACGGAAGCAGTGTGGCTGTTCTGTGCATCTGCCGCTAGCGCGTAGCTCGGAGACCGAAGCACACGCGTTTGTTCGGTCAGGCGCATGTGCTCATCGAATACTACTTTTGCCTCCTGTATAACATGTTCACAAGATCACAACCCATGATTTAATATAATATTAATGACTTTGACAACTTTAAAGAAAACGGGCTGGGAAAGAGGCGAGAACACTTACTCGCTGCGTAATTTCTTACTACATGGAAAAGAGCCATTCAGACTTTTTCAGCAAGAGATTTTATCTGACAGCACACCAGAAACTACTTTGCTGTAAAAGGCATTAAGCCTAAACAAACAACCTTCATGAAATTTTGATTTTAAATCGAAAATGTTGTCAAAATAAAATTGAAATGCAAAATTTAAAATATTGTACGGGCATGTTACATTTTATTCGATATATTTACGAAACATTTGAACTAAAATTAAAAGTTCTGGTAGAAATTGAATTCATCAAATGATCAGTTCATTAAATTTTGAGAGATTCCTTCATATTTTTGTTTAAAAAGTGGTGATTCTAATTAGAATCAAATGCAAAACTACTTCAGTACCATCGTGAAGATGGATGCATATTACATTTGTGTATGCTGCTTTGCGGAATTTTAGGCTGAAAAAAATTGCACTTAATCTTACTATTCGTATAGGATAAGGGAGTGTAAAAAATTCCGAAATTTTTTGGGAAACCCGAGAAGAAACTTGATTGTCTTCATTTTCTGAATGTTAAGTTAAGAGTATCTGAACACATTCGTTGTGTTTTGACTTTCCTACGACAGAATGGTAAATAATTTTCATTGTCTTCAATGACACACGCTTCGAGAAAATATCGGATGTACGAGGATACTATTTCATGAGCATCACTGCTCTTCTATATTTTCGTACTGAAGATATCCTTGGGTACTTATGTAAAATTTGTTTCTTATGAGTTGAGGAACTATTACACACACCATTACGCTACAAATGGTATATAGTATAATTCTACATTATTTATAATGAATGCTTTTAATTGCTGATTTAAAAAAAATTTAATTCATAATATCTTGACATTTTCGTTCCTTTACCATTTTTAGAAGAACTTCTAGTACCAATAGTTTTACAACTTAATTGTCACAAACTTTAGAAAGTAGACAGTAAATAAAAATAGTAGGCAACTTTAGATAGTAAATAAATAATTATAATTTGGGATTAGAGTCCCTGGAATACTACACAGTACACAGATTTTATCACTTACCACGTTGCTCGGAAAAGTTCCTTGGAGGGCGTAATCTTCCAGAGTGGAGGACTGCCGGCGGGGCGGGCCGATGACGCCAACTTGCGGGAGCTGGGTCTCCGCGCGCGAGAACGACTGCGACCCGGACAGCGACAAGCCGCTGATGTCTTTGAGAGGCGTGTCCACTCCAGCAGGCTCCCGAAGCGCCTCTTCCCACTGCAGGCCTTCTAACCACACAGGCTTGGACATTCGTGGAGTAATGGAACCTGCCGATGCGAACACCACACAGGATTTCAGTCTCCTTACTTCGGTTAATTTTCAGGGATTCTTGTACAACTAGCAATTCCAATGTACTTCAAAATTGATACATGATAAATGAGTTACGATTTGCAGAAGAGTCCATAAACGTTTCTTATTTCCCTTTTTTTATTCCTGTACAAATTCTTCTAACATTTACCTGATTAGAAAGTTTAAGAATAGGGAATCTTTAAACTCGTTTGCTTTCAATACATGGCTTATAACCCAAATTTTATACGTTATCATACAATATACATATACCTTATCGTAATGTATATACATGATTAATGTACCTGCACATTAAATTTGAAACGTAAATTGAAATCACTAAATTTTATGTACGACTTAATTTATTAACATTAAATTTAAGGTACGTGTACAATCAACTTAATATTTCTGAATATTTCAATTTAAGATTTTTCTGTGTATAGTTATGCAAGCTCTTAAGAACCCGACCGGTCTCCCAGCATGTGTGGTAGTGTAGTGCATATTAGAGAATATGCGTGTGTAAGTAAGATGCGAGGATATGATAAGGAAGAGGAAGGAAAAATCGCGCAGTCCGTGGAACGTTCGTTAGGGCATTGCTCTGGCATTCGGCTGGTGTTGATATGAGAAACCATGGAAAACTACAGATCAGAGCATCCGGCCGCTACAATTCTGCTCTAGAAAGCGACTGAATTTGACCTAGCTGACAAGCAAATCCTGCCTCGCTGGGAACTAACCTAGGGCCTCCCGGTCAGAGTCACTGCAGTGACACGAGTTGCACTGGGTCTCTTCTCCCAGTCATTTAACTCTGGTTTGAAGTCACTCGTTCATGTGTGTCTTGATGTCTATGATTTATTCTAAATTATGATGGCTATTCTAAAAATATGATAACCAAACCGATAGTATATCGAGTTGTGCAAAGAAATATTGATCCCCGTTTTAATTATGCATAATAAAAATTTCATTTATGATTTATTAACAATTTTTAAAATTTAATAGAAATGCAATTGAAATAAAATAAATTAATATGAACCTATAATTTTCTACCTTTTACATTTTTGTTTTGTAATAAATAAAATTAAATTGTTTTGCGCGTGACCTACATTGCATTTGAGACTTTTCTGCATGCGCGTAGAACGCCAGTCGATTTTTGTACTTGGTACATAAATTAGTCTCCCACGAAATTAGTTGTCAAAATCATTTTCGAGTTACGTGAAGACCTGCGAACACGGTATGATTCATTATAATTGTCAGAACGGTCACAAGAATCTGTATAGAGAATGAAATTCTAGATACGAAATAACCTTTACTCAAAATATATCTTTTCTCCTGCTGAATGCTACTTTTTTGAACTTCCTACTCTTGTTCACATATTATACTTCATTTTTTTGTCCAGCCCCATCAAGCAATTTTTCCAGACATACTCCAGTTTAAACTGTGCTACACTTCCAGGTCACGAGGTGGAAGTGGTGACTCCTTCAATCGGGAGCGATACGAAAATACGAATATACGGAAAATAGGGGCGAAAAACACGAAATACGAAAAAATACCAAAAAAAAAAAATTCGAAAAAAATTAAGTCATAACGAAGCTCCCGATTGGATGACTCCTCTCCGTCCAGCTCGTGACCTTAAGTGCCATTGCTGCCACGGACCTCGATGGCGGCGTACCTAGCGTGTCCACGGTGGATGGCGCCGAGGGCAGGGCGGGAACGCTGGGGGTCCGCGGGAGGTCCTGCGCGGCGCCGCGGGCGCGGGCCGCCCGTCCCGAAGCCGAGAAGCCGCTCCCGGGCGTGGCCAGCCCCTTGTCCTCCAGCAGCTGCACCAGGAAGCGCGTCGCCGCGCCCACCACCTCCGCCACGTGCGACGCCACGTTGGGCATCAACGAGCTGGCCGTCACGTTCCACGACTTGTCCAAGCTCTCCTGCGCAATTCCACAACAAACTAATACGCCGCCTGAACCCATTGACTGCCATAGTCCTCAATTTGGGATCATACAAGTTTTTCGTTGTTGCTTGACATTGTGTACATTCACTTGCGAATTTTATTTCTTCAATAGACAACCTACACGAAACCTAAGCAAGTTTTTTTTTACATTCCTGACTGCCAGATGTCGATTTAGCCGTGATGGGTAAGGCATTATATACTCCTGGCCAGGTTGTACATATGACTCGAGTCTGTTCGAATCTTCTATTAAAACCGTGCTTAGCTACTATGTGTGAGGTTAATGTGGAGAGAGAGGCCGAGGTAAAGCAAACGGTGGTTAGTCCGCACCGAAGTTGACGGGTGATATGTAACTAAGGTCTAACGGTTTTGCTTCTTCTACAAATACTCCTAACCACCATTTCGCGTTTTGCAGCGCTCCAGTAGCATCATTTAGCAACAATTTACCAGCACTAAATGTTGCAAAACATGCTACCAGAGTGCTTCAACAATGACAGCCGCACGAACGCGGCGACGATGAGGAACGCTATGCGCATAAAATTAATTTGGCAGTTAATGGGTTAAGTCAGAAACTAACACGGGACCTTTCAGCAGGTTTAGGCCGAAATCTGGCCTCTTTTCTATAAGGTTAATATTCAGTTTCTATATGCTGTGGAAAAATTACCTCCCTGTCGTATTGGAAGTTACTGAAAAAAAATTGAAAGTTCTACTCGTTTCAGGCGCAAAACAGTTTGTGCGGGGATTGTGCAGCTGTGCCTACAGTGAGAATGTCCGCCAAGGGAACAAGCGCTCCTATGGGGGATCAGCCTTCAATTCACGGTTGCGAAACATTGCTAATGACCTTGCTAATGACCTTGCTCACACCCTTGACAAGCCCGCAATGCCACGTGGTACAGAACTTTTTCTTCTTGGCACTAGTTCTTCGACGCTGAGAAACAGAAACCTAATGTGATGGGTTGTTCACGGCGTCAGCGAATACAAAGCGGCCCATACTGATCAAATTATTTTTTTCATTAACTTCCAGTGCGCGACGGTAGCTCAATTTTTCATGGCACACAAATAGTGAGTATCTTTCAATAGAAAAAAATTCTAAAATTTCGTCCTGAACCTGTTAAAAGGCCCTTATAAGTATCTTACAGTTCCACCTTCCTAATACGTGGGAATGTGCTAAGTAGAGTATTTGGAATGATCATGATTTTGTTTAATGGCAAAGAGTTCATTCTAACAAATTTATCGTCAATTGGGAACTGGGACTGCGAATGGAGAACTACACATTACAACGAGCTCTCTCAAAATAAAATTCCAAAATAATTTCCTCCCCCCAAAAATCTTCACATACGGAACACTTCAATCTCAGTCGAATCAGAAAATCAGATGTTCCAATTGCGAAATCTTTAAACGTACAAGAAACTTAGAATAAAGTTAAGAACTAACTGCAAACTGCATTCAATTATTTCAATGCGTGATGATTATTGGTCTGTTGAAAACAACTTTAATATGCTTAAAAACTAAACGTAATCCTAATCTAAATGAAAACTCCGTAAATTTGATCTGATTCGTTTGAAGAGCCTTTAATTAAATGAAATTTACTCAACTTTAAGGTCACTTTAAGTACTAGGTCACGTGGCGAACACTGTTTTACATTTGGTTACTGTAGGGGGAACACGACAAGGACAACAAGCGCACACAAGTGTACGCCCGAGGCGGGATTCGAACCCGCGACCTTTACGAGCAGAGGCATCTGGGGCCCTACAGCCTTAGCAACCGCTTTCAAGGCCGGCTACGCAAAATTTACAGACATTCCACATGAAATACACCCTAGGGTGGGAATTTTTTCTCTAAATGCTGCCATTTTTTTGGTAAACATTGTGTGAGATTCCATAAAAAAAAAAACATTTTTCAGGCTGAAAGTCCTACGCCGAGAATTCGATAGTAAATATAACTATGTTCATTTAAATAATTACCTATGAAATGCTGTCTCACCAGTGTAGTAAACACTATACAACTCCTTGAATAAAAAATATATTGCGACTATCGTGGTGATTTAATAAGTGGTTAAAAATGTGTCCCTTCATAATCACGCTGCCAATTTTCTCTACAATTCACTAATTTTGGATATTTTCCCAGTGTTGCAACAGTATGGTGGTGATACATGCGGGTATGACCGGTGTTACAATCTTCCCCCTGCTATAAGTTGTCACTTTTTTGCGCCTTACGCAATCTTTCATAATTTTTAAAAATTAAACATTTAGGTATGAAATTGTCTTGTTTTGTGCTTTCTTTCAATCTGTTTATAGTTCAGTTTCGGGAATATTTAAGACAGTGAAAGCCCGTGAGAAATGCAATCAAAGGTTTTTGTGTAGACAAAGAATACAGAAAATAGTTGATGTCTACAAGTATCAAATGTTAAAAATTCCTAGAGCTGCAGTAGATCGCTTCTAAAATGCTGCAGCGACATACTGCTGCTTCGAACTAATCGAATTCACTAATGCGCGAATTTCAACGCACAAATTCGGAAATTGGCGGCTTAAACTATTTCGTGTCGGAATGGCCAAACTAATTTCGATAATATGTCACTTTCAATGGTTTGGTTTCCTTTTATTCGCTCCTCGCGTAGGCTTCCGTTGGAGTTGAAGATTTTATTCTGTATAAAAATATTAGGTCGGTTAATAAAGTTGCCAAATAAAAGATTTCAATGCGCGAGAAGTGTTCAGCGCAATTGAAAAATATAATTGTTTGGAGGCTAATTTTTCGTAATATACATTTGACGTTACTATATACTATTAACATTTTTAATAGTTTCATTTGTTGATAATTGTTTATATTGCACAAAATAAACACCAACCATATGGTCTTTAAAATTTGTATATGATAATAAATGCAAAATATAAATAATTGTAATGAAAGTAATAAAACAAAATATTTAAAAAATATAAATACAAGTGAATTATATCCATTAGTTTTGTGATGTCGGTAGCAACCAAAACAGATTCATCAAAGTGAGCGGTATAATTAATCTCTTACAAGAAAATATTTTAAACAGATTAAGAAAATCATAAATATAAGAAACTGTCTTTAGATAATTGTTTGTATATCACGCACTGTCGCTACAGACTAATTTCTTCTCAATTTACGAGTTGTGTGATTATGTTCTAATGGCAATTTGATGGATTAATACACAAACACTACGTCACCTCAATCATTTTTGATTTAATAGTTTTGGAGACACGTCTTTCGTATCTGCCTTGCTGGTTTCCGTTTATTAACTAACCATTTTAATATAACAATTTTACAATAAATTACTCAATCATCCAGTATTTATTCAGTAAACCTATACCTTGATTTAAATAACTGGAAAATGATATTTTAAATGGTGTAGATCATATTCTAGTCCCGTCTACATTCTAATTACCTGCCAATTAATTCAGCAGTATAGCTCTGAAGGAGGTCAAGAAGGTGGCCGAAACGTTAGCTCCATCGACAGACGCGGTAATGGCTTCTCGAAAAACTACAGCAAAATTGACCTTGCAGAACGAGTAGATTAAAGTTTTTACTTTGTACGGTTTAGGAACCATTTCGATTTACATTATTCTCGCATGATTTAAAATGTGCTTATTGCAATCTGCATATGCAAGATTTAAAATCATATTTCACATTACTGAATATGATCTGGAAAGATTAAAGGTAATTTAGTAAAAATATTTTAAATAAGACAAAAACAATTGTAATAATTGCTAGGAACTGAAAAGGGCCAACTTTTCTTTAACGTTGATCCCTCTGAATTAACCGTAAACTGAATCTATGAAATATTAATAAACACTATTTCCGAAAATAAGGCGTAGCGACTCCAGCCTCCCGAATCATTTCGCGGTTAAGGCCAAAACCATGTGTTCTCTCTTCCGCGATAAGAGTTCGAGGTGACAAATTCATGGCTCCATTATTTTTAAGGCCTTACGATCTTTACGCTACAGCGCCATGAAGAAATTTCGTCGTATTTTATACCAAAACTTCCACTGCATATTAGCAGCAGACCTTTTGTATGCGGACTTCCCTCCACATGTACATTCGGGTTCAAAAATCTTTAAATGATTCGGCATGTCGCCGCCGCGCAATCCCTTGTAAAATCACAATTTTGTAGTCTCATGGAAATTTATTTTCATTTTGTATAATAGTTTGATAGGGGACGAATTGCAAGGCAAGACTAATCATTCTTTATCCACAGAACTTTGTTTTTTCATGTAGGCCAAAGCTGAAAGTACTTTTTCCGGTAGAAATTTGTTGAAAATTGAAGTATAGGTAGTAGCTTCCGCGAGTAAGGTTTTTCTGCAGATAGGTCAGATTTACTTTGGACATTACTTTGACTTTCATTTGCTTCTACAATATGGGATATTCCATAATGTTCACCGTGACGAAAGAGCGACGAGAGTAAAATGTTAGATAACCACTGAACCCACCTGTTCGTGATCTGGCGCACGGAATCCTTGGAGCTACAATACTTTTTAGCAGGTATCAGAGGTAACGACTTACATGTATGTTCCTGTCAGTTAAGTAATCCAAGCACTTCACGATGCTTCCCATCTCTTATCGGGTTTTTCTTCTAGTTTTCCTTGATCCATTGAGCAAATACTGAGCGATCCCTTTTCTTTTTGTACAAAATGTAGCTTCACTATGCACACGTTTTGTTGAGCTCCGATGACCCTAGTTGTACGAGTAGAGCTGGGTTGTAATTTTACCAACACCACTTCAAAATAAAATTAGTTCGTATGCCCACAAAATTAAGTTATTATTTAGGAGCGAAAATTTTCTAGTTTTCAATTATTGATAGCCACGTTTTGTTGGTCTTTTATTAAAATCTATAGAACAATAGGCTTCTGGAGCTCAAGAAAACTCGCCGAGAATATTTCTCCCTTATACACCACAATTTTTACTGTTGTGACGAAAATAAGTAAAAAAATTCAAATGAAAAATCAAATGATTTTAATATTCCTATTTGAACAGAACAGTCGTCCTTCCTTCAGTTGCTGCTCTCTTACCTGACTGGCAGAGGGCGACATCACGCACCACGCCGAGGCCGCGTCTCCCATTGCGTCCTCTGGGCAGCGGCAGTCTGCCTCCGACTCCAGCACCGCGCTGAGCCCAGACTTGGCGCACGTCACGATTACCCGGCAGCACAGAGCGTTGTTGGTTGCGCCGGCGCTGTACTGGCCCATTGTCACGTCCACCAGACGGAAGCCAGTGGACTTGAGGATACCCACGATATCTTTCGCATCGGGAACTAGCTGCTTGCCCTAAACACATGTTCGAGCCTGAAAGTCATTTTCTGTGCACCTTTCATTATATGTGCACTTTCATAATTCAGTGGGAATATAGTTATTAAAATTGTCGTTCTCTATGCTGTCGTTGCAGGAAGTATTATTCCTTGAAGGACATGAGGGATAAGAGCCCAAATTAATTGATTTACCCTTGAATATAGATATTACATTGGAGCGAATATTTGTTAATCCTAGCAAAAAACGCTCATTTGCTTTCTGTATTCAAAATTCAAGTAGTATATGGCCTAGGGTAGGGATCACAGAACTTTTGAAAACTTTCACAATTCATTTATCCCCATAGCACGCCAGTTTTTAACTTTTTGACGTAAAATAAATAAAAATTAATATAATAAATCAAAGTAAATGTCTTGTTCGTGCGGCCGCAGAAGGGCTGCGTAGCAAAATTAATTTTTTTCCTAGGGCTTTTATCCAGCCGACAGCCGGTTGCCCTTTACGTCCCGAAGGGACGCATATTCGACCACACACTAGACAAACACTTGCGGGCTCCTCTGATCTGGGTTCAGCAGAACGCGAAGCCCTCCGCGACAACACACACACAAAGTCAAGGGACAAACAGCCATTCCCAAGGCGGGACTCGAACCCGCGACCCTTCGGACCGAAGCGCTGAGTCGGTACTCGCTCTTAGCCACCTCGGCCATCCAGGTCGGCAGCAAAATTAATTAACTTTCGAATATTGAGAAGTGGAAGCTTAAAATATTTTTAAACAAATGTACAAAATAAGTACATTAATGTTTCTTGCTTGAAAAAATATTTAAAAGAAATTTAATAGTATGTTTGGTTTAATGACCCTCGACTTATATTTTTTCTAGTTTCTACAGAGCCGTTTATTCACAGAGCTAATGCTTAAATAGTCTGTTGTGATTCTGAGCAATAGGTTTCTCTTCCTCCATCAAAAATTCACGGATAGTTTCCAATTTGTAGGGAAAAAATATAAAACATGTCCGACAATACTCCAATTATAAATCTCGTGCTTTAAGTTACCATTCAAAAAAGCTACAAGAGGTAATTTATTTTCAATATTTACGAGAATGTAACATACATATCCCATTTCAGTCCAACGGTTGGAAGAATATTAATACCTAAATTACTGCTGCAGGGCAAGTCTGGATACAACTAAAGTCAGTTCCTACATACACTATCTTCGCACATGTATGACAACTAAATCCCAGTCTTGTATAATCTGCATTCATAGAGTTAATCGAAAAGTAAAACAAGTTTCAAAATATTTGGTCTTAAACCTTCTCTTACCTGCTCCGCGAAATATTATACCGTAGTCAATAACTAAAATAATCTGTCAAATTCAAAGTAAAAACGAAAATCGCTGCTTACCGATGCATATTCACTGGCTGTATCCTTAGATTCGCCAAGAAAGCTCATAACCCAACTATACAGCTTCCTCTTCACATTCAAAACTTGCGAATACCGTGAGTCAGCCGCCATCTTGACCAACCTTGCGTCCGCCACACGAACGGACCCAGCAACGTACTGCTTGACTTATCCACAGACACTAAGCTCGCAAAGCGGAAAGGGGCTCTCGGCGTCACAGGAAAGCACGTGACTTGAGCCTAATACATCGCGCACTAATTCACGTCGCTCATTAGCTATTCCAATGAAATGAGTAGAAAGAATTACAAGAAATTGCTGCAATACACAAAACAATGATGAAAGTATATAAATTAAATATAGTTCATTTGAATTTCTGTGTATTAATACTGTATCCCAAGAATGGATGTAACGAATCTGATTCGTTCAGTGATAGGGACGGATTTCGGAAATAGTCACAATTATTTAGAAAAAGGTAATCAAAATTATTTTTAAAAGTTTCAGATATATTTAATGAGAAGAAAACCTCTTTTTTCATCTACTTTATTTCTACGGTTAATGCGACATTAATTTTAAGGAATATAAATGATTAAAAATGAAAATGGTTTCAATCTGATTTCATTTTTATTTACTTATTCATCGTTAAAACAAGAATGAAACTCTATGCGACTTTGGCGAAAGAGAAGCAAAAAACTACTCCATTAAATTTATTGTCGAGATGCAAATCAAGGTACCATCTTAGTATTTTCTACCTTTAACTAGAGGTACTAAAAAGCACATATTTTCTCGCATTATTTGTGACTGCTCTGCTGTATTGTACTACTACAAAAACTTGCGAAAGTGTTTTCAACCAGCAAAAAGTTTTTTTCCACGCCGCGACCTGAACTCAGATCTTCCGGGTTGATTCTCCGTCAATAATACCACTACACCCCAGAAGCGCCATATGACTCAACTCGGGCAGATGTTTAAAAATGTAAATGCTCACTTCATGTACCCTGAAAAATTAAAATATCCGTTTCAAACTACCAAAACCTCGAGTTCGTTCAGATCGATCATGGAATATCAATTTGGAGAAAATCATCTAAACGGTTCAGGTGCTAGGGTTAACCAAAGAAGAACCGACTCTAGTATATTTACAAAAGACATTGTATGAGGCAAAACTCCCTATCTTCAATTTTATACTCTTGATATGTTAATTTAAAAAAAACGGAAAAATAACAAAAAATGCGTCTAGCACCATAGTTTTTACCATGTATTATTACATTTTAGAAGGAAATTTTAAAAAATGGAATTGTTGTTAAGAAAAGAATTGTAAACAAAATTTTAAATTGCCTATATTTCGCCCAAAATTACAAGAAAATTTCTCATATCTTCGAAAATTTGTACATTAACTTATTCGAAGATCTCTTTTTAAGAAACATATTTCATTAAGGAAAAATATATATATTCAATATTATAGGTGTAGTAAGCCTCCCCCCAAAAAATGCACTTTTACAATTTTCAAAAAATCTGGAATATCAACGAACATGAGACCTGCACCATTCTATTAAGAGTTCTTTAAGCTATCAGAAGAAGAAGTTAGTTTAAAAAAAAATTGTGCAATATTTGAGAAAATGTTTAAAACGTTTTTGAGGTTTAATGTGAAGTACCCTCAAATACCAAAATATCCAGGGAGTCGGAAGGAAATATCCAAAAGATCAGAAAATCGGTTGAACAGTTTAGGCGCTAGTGTCAAGTACACACGGACAAACGGGCAGACGGACAGACAGATAGACAGACGTTTTGTCGTCAATCGACGTTTTTGTATCAAGAACACACAAAACATGAATTCTGGCTACACAACGTATTAGAGGATTTTTCTATATTTAGCAACTGAATTTATCCACTTTTGCGTAACTAGAGCCCGGCAATAAGACTTTTTCTAACGAAAGTTCGTCGTTTTTCGGCGCACGATTACTTAACTTCAATAATGTAATATAACTTGTATCCTATTAACACTTTAGCGATTAACACTTCACAATAGTTAAATACTTCAACACTTCACCCAAACAATAAAACCCATAATTACGCCAAAAATATTAATAAATGGAAACAAGTATTCATTAATTGACTTTAAAATTATTAAAGAAATATTACAAATATATTGCACTAACAAACATTAATATTCATCTCGTGTCAGTATCATCAGCTCACTACAAGAAATTCACATACTATAATACACGTAAGTTATTTTTCATCACATTCCACGATGAGATGAAAGAAGTTAAATCCATACCCAAGTTTAAGTACAAAGAAAACTCTTTTCTGCTTCATTAATGTTACTATTCATTTAGAGACCATAAAAAAGGAAAATAAAATTAATTTTGCCAATAATACATAATGTATTGATTTACATTTGTATTGTATAATTTTGAAAATAATATAATTTTAATATGCCTGTAACAAGTAATGTAGTATTTCAGCTTCTTGGTTATTAAGCCCCCTCTCAATCAAGTGTTCCTCCAGTTTCCCTGATCCATTGAGAAAATGATGAGTGGTTCCTTGTTCTGGTTTTGGACATAAATGTATCTTCACTATGCACACGTTTTGTTGAGCTTTCCTTTTACTTTCTCGCTACGGAGTAGAGAGCTATCTCAGCTCGAAGGGCCGCAGGATCGAATCCCACCGCGGGCATGGATGTTTGTGTGTGCTTGTAATGTCCTTATGTGTAATTCGGACAGTTTTCCTTATAGTTAAAACAATCGCAGTGGTCGCTATATGAACAAAAGATGGTAGAAATCGACCTTAAAAAAATGAATTCAAATTTAAAGTTATATAATCCTGAGCGGAGAAACGGCGAATTTTCGTCAGAAAAACACTTATTAGAGGGCGCCAGTAATGAAAAGTGTATAAATCCAGTTGCTAATTGTAAACAAAAAAATGCTCTATCACGTGGTGTACCCAGAATTCAATAATGTGTGTCCTTGATACAGAAAAATTGAATGACGGGAAAACATCTGTCCATCTGGCTGTCCTTGTTATTCAATTAGAGTGAACAACGCTAGCGGCTAAACCATTCAGCTGATATTCTCCAAAATTGACATTCCCCAATCGATCTTGCTGATGTTGCAGCTCCTTGAATTTGAAACAAATATTTTAATTTTCGGGGTACTTTACGTGATGCCCCTGTGACATTTTAAAATAAATGGCTCCATCGTTTTTTATTGAATTGTATTGTTGGATAGTGTGAACGTTTAAAGGAATGGTGGAGGTCTCATATTCGTTGAAAACACTGATTTTTCGAAAATTGCAAAAGTTCAACATTATTTCAGGGTCTCCCTGCAACTACAATTATGAAGATAGAGATTTTTTACCTTAATGAAATCTGTTCCTTAAAGATAGATTTTGAAATAAGGTCATGTACAATTTTTCGATAATTTGAGAACTTTTTGCGTAATTTTGCATGAAAATACGGGCCAGAAAATATTTGCTGCTTTAGCACCACTAGTAGCTTGTTTTGGTTGAGGGAGTAGGACCGGGAAGATGGATCACTATTTTGTCAGTAATACTAAAAAAAAAAAGAAATTTCTAGTACGTTCACCGATGCAAATAAGTTTTCTATAACTCGAGAGCGTAAATATCTAGTTTTCACAAATTGCTAACTTCGCTTTGTTCGTACTTTTATTCATCATACGACTACTTATGGGTTAAATAGTAGGGATGAATTACTGGAGCTCAAGAAAAGGTGTGCAGATTGTACTTTTCTCCTCTACGAAATATACAGTTTTCCCTGTTTTTGACGAAAAGAAGTAAAATTAAATCAAAGAAATCTCCTACTGGAAGGAGGCCATATTAAACTAGAGGTGCTACAAAATGGCACAGACTTTCTTGTAGCAAATTTTTCTAATTTCCTTGGTCTGGACTGGTTTTAAAGTCTTGCTCCTTTCACTGGTCAGTTCTCCAGTCACAGCCATCTATCGTCACCGAAAGTACATTTTCCTGACATTTTCTCAATTTTTCGCTTACTTAATAGTAGAACCGAAATATGACATATTGAACAAGAGTAAAACCTCATCAAAAATAGAAATTTCCATTGAAAATTTTGAAGCCGTTTTTAAGGAAATGGCGATTAAGCATTACTGTAAATGCGAAATTTCAAGCTCTTTGTCACAGGAATCTATTGAGTTTTCGAAAAACTTAATTTGAAGTCATTTGAAGCACTACCACTCACACATAATGCATACAAATCGATGGAAATGTCCACATTAACGGCGTGATAGATATTTAAAAAATTCCTTTCGTGTAATTTTTGATAAAAACAAAATACCAAAATGAACTTTACATGATATTAAACAGTACAATTAGTACTATCCATTGGAAAAATTTGAAGGAGCAGTTGAGTTTTCGAGAAACTTTATATGATATTATTTAAAGCACATGTATTCATAAACCTAATAATGTGATGAAATCGCATCTAATGTAAATGTTACCGACGTGAGAGACATGTAAATTGAGACAATCAATTTTTGAGAAAATTTTGAAAATGTCCGGGGGATTCATGTAAAGTACCCCTTCCAAATTTTAAAGAATGTTTTTCAAAATTTCAGAGCTTCAACAAGAGCCGGATGGACAAGGGTTTCTTCAATTTAGAAAAGATCGTACGTGTGGTTTAGGCGCTAGTAGTGTTAACAGACGGACGGACAGACAAATGGACGGACCCATGTTTTGCTTTCAATTGTTTTTCGGCATCAAGGACCCACCAAACAGGGATTCTGACTACACCATGTGTTAGAGAATTTTTTTCTTAATTTAGCAACTGGATTTACTTTTTCATTGTCAGGGCCCGGCAATGAATTTTTTGTGCTGAAAATCCGCTGTTTTTTTCGTGCAGCATTACATAAATTTCTCTATACTACGTATATTTCTCCGTATATACGTACGTATACGAGAAAGTAAAAGCAAAGAACTTCGTCGCCGTGTAAAGCAAAATGTTGAAAAAACTAATATTTTGAGAAATGCTAATGATTGAAAATCTAAAATTGTGTATAGACAGCACCGTGAAAAAACTTCTACCTTCTAATTTCAAGGTGTAGAACAGGATTACAAAAACTTAATGGATCTATCCCATTAATTAAACAAATTATGAAGAACATCATTTCAGAAAAACTGTGACTGTTTCTGAATTTTCGAATTTACTTGTTTGCGAATTAAACTTGTTTACGAATGTTGGACTTAATGGATTTTGAAATCGTCACGATTTCTGTCGAAATTTTGAGACTACTCATAGTTCAGAAAAAAAAATTGACCATGAAATTACTTAAAATTCTAATTTTGAAGAATAGATTGCATTAAAGAAGTCTTTAATAATGAAGTTGAATGAGAGGGTCGAAAAATTTAAAAACTTATGCGATATTCAAAATTTGAGGTTATCATTGAAATAGGACCTACGCCATTTTTAAAAGCGTACAGTGAGAATACCTGGGATTGATTAATTATTTCGTATATGCGAGTGAATCTACTGCTACGGTCATTGGTTCCGTATAAATAATGCAATTTATCTCTCGTGGGATGACAGTGTTCCTACCCCGCTAAAACCTAGAAAGCAAGCAAGCAAGGAAGAAAGAAGGTAGGCATGTAATAAAAAATTGAAATATAAATAATGAAGCGAGAAAGAAAGAAAGAAAGAAAGAAGCCAATAAATATTTAAAGATGGAAAGAAAGCAAACAAGAAAGAAAGCAAGAAAGCAAGGAAGCATGAAAGAAATGAAAGAAAGGAAGGAAGGAAAGAAGGAAGAAAGATCATTCATGCCAAAAAACCTCCGGCGAACACAAAAGACGTCTCACACTTGGATATCCATCTAACTTTATCCAGTGCTATATAGCTAATATTCAAATTAGCATGATGATTTCCGAAATAGTCAGATTATCGTTATTCACACAACTTTATCCACACCATGTGCAATGTACGAATTAACTGGCTATTTTGCGAATTAGCTGTATTTCGGTCTTTTGTGATAATGTATATACTTTATTTGTATTGTACATTTCGTAGAAATTCGAATTTCATGGTGCAGACTAGTGCCCAAGTAGTTTTGAAGATACAGATCGTTCGTTAATGAGCTAGAAAACCATTTTAAGGCCTAATCGATAACATTTTGCCTTGTCACATTTGAAAAAATATCGTGCAAAGTTAAGTTGAATTTGTATTTTACATACTTTCTATTTTTCTTACAAATATTTGAAACATAATTACATATAAATGTTTGTTTAATACAATAAATTTCGTTCCTTATTATTTACTGATCTCAGATATTAGTTTTACATACTTTATTTGTATTTTTAAAGAAATCCATAGTTTCCGTTAAAGAAACTGTTATGCGATAGGAGAGGGAGAGAGCGAATCGTAAAAAATGGTAAGAATAATAATTCAGTCATATATTTTATTTACTTATGTTACATTTTCAAATCGGGTGCAAACTGTTACAAGCGTCTTAGAATGTTTAAGAATGTGTTTATTAAAAATGTATGATTGACAGAATTTTATTCCTGTATAAATTCTTTTTTTAACATGTAAACGCACATGGACAATTATGCCACAGATATCAAAATTATGCTACAGAGTGCAGCTTGAGTAACAGGGTAATGTATTAAAGACGAGTCCTTTTATCTGTTGCAACAGAGTTCAAGTTCATGGACGGTTCAGTGGCAGAGGAATGAAGTGATCACTGAGTCACAACCATGAAATTTCGTCCACTTACATCAGAGATTGCGCACAGTCTTACATAGCTCAAAGGACACTGCCTCATTATGTAACGCGAAAACGTGATTACGGTTAAATGTATGACCTTCTAAGATCCAAAATACTCCTTTGATATTCCGGGTTGATGCACTTGGCTTGTAGTAATTTTTGATTTCGTCTGCCACGTGCTGGCAATCGTGATGCAGGACAGTATGAATAGGAATATAGGACAAACACACACATTCACACTCATATGTTTTTATGTGAAATATATGCGATTTAAAAAATATGTAAACAAGGTTTTCACAAAAACGGTTACAATTTTTCTTTATTTTTTATCTCGGTAGTGAAGTACACGTGGAGCATGCTTTTGTCGAAATTTCAAACTTTTTGAAAATTGCAAAACTTTAAAAAAATTTGATGTCATTCTACAACTACATATTTGAAGTAGAAATTTATATTTTCTCGCATTATTATGGCATTACTCGTATCAGTGGCGAATTCTCCGATACACCGCGTATACCGCGGGTATACTTAGTAATTCGAAGTGTGTAATAAATAGTTCATAAATTTCGGCGCTACAATACAAACTAAAAAATAGGAACCCCTCATTACATTACAATTATCAGCAGTTTTCTATCCAAGAGAACATTTTCAGTTAATGTCAATAACCATCACTGAAACCCCAGGCAAATAAATGCAGGCCTCCCCCAAGGATCACCAATATCCCCCATAACCTTCAATAACTATGTAGGGGATTTACCAACACTAAATTCAATAAAAATCGCCCAGTTTGCGAACGACATGGCGCTATGTTCCTCAGTATCAGACTTATACAAAATACCTAACACAATGCAACTATATTTTAATCTAATCGAGAGCTGGGCCGCTAAACTAAAATTTCAACTTAAACCATCAAAAACCGCTGCCAAAATATTCACCCTCAGACCTTACTCTTCTCCCACTCCCTTGACATTAAACAACGAACCAATAATCTGGCATCCACAGAAGAGCACAATTAAATATTTTGGATTCAACATAGACACGAAACTTAATTGGAAAAAACATATACAAACTAACTTTAATTAAGCAAAAATAAAATTACTACAATTAAAACCAAATTCTTACTACCATATAGTACAGTTTTAATAATAAACAAAACCATCTTAAGACCCCTCTTTTTATACGCATGCCCCATCTGGATTGTTGCCACAAAAACCAACATCCACAAAATACAAATTTTCGTAAATCAGTCTCTAAGGATAATCACTAACGGCCCTTAGTTTGTCACCAACGACCAAATCCACAAAGCACTATACATCGAACCCATAGACAGCAATATTAATTACCTCACGTTCAGCTTCTATTTCACGATACCACAAATTCCCGCTCTAAATGCACTCAACCTCGGCCGAAATCCAACACAACCAACGCGAATTGAAAACAAATTTCCGTTCCTCGTATTCCCGAAAGAATTCGCTGAAATTGACAATTTACAAAGGAGCCTAATTGGCCTCCTCACTCATGTATTTAGATTAAACATAGGTTGTAATTGAGTAGTAAGCATCCTAAACACATATGTAATATAACGTTTTACCTATCTATGTAACGATCAACAAGAAAATAAATTTAAAACAGCATAATTCGAGGTAAAGGGCTTCATCATATTAATTATTGTGAAAATAAATATATTAATAAATATCTTGAAAATATGTATTATCCATTCCTTTCTTTTCACAAAACAGATACTTTCAAAAATAGAAATAATAAATAATTTCATTTGTAAATATAATTTTCAAAAATAAAAAAATAAAATGGATAATTTCATTTGTTTTCTTATTACCGATACATTGAATGGATATTTTTTGGCTTAATGAACATTTACGTGAATAATTTTCTGATGTGAGTTCTGTGAAGAAGGATATATCATTACTGTGCATGCCAACGTATAACATATTTTTATTGTAATTACATAATCTAAATGCGCTTCCTGTTAAACACCAGTGGGACTTTTACGTAAGCGTACATGCTACTGGTCTTTTTCCAGTCAAATGCATGTCTATGGAAATATCGACAAAAGTATACGTTTGTACGTGCAAGCGTGTTGCAATACTAAGGAAAATTGGGAAGCAAGAAATTCTAACAGCAGTGTTGCTACAGAAAACTGCCTCTTTTATAAAGAAATCAATTTAGACTCGATAAATTAATTTGTGCAGCATCAGGATAATGTTTTATTTTCGTTGCAGTTTCCGGTACAGTTGCGAGCCAGGCGTGGGGTATCGCCAGGCGTTGTGTGCAACACCGAGGGGCACTTCGTGGTAGTATTCCATTGCGGTTAGGTGCGCTCGACAGAACCGCGGTCGATTCTCCTCTCCGACCCGGGTGTAACCGGCCGATAGGTCCCGATACAACCCTCCTCGATGCATTGAGGGCAGCGTGCTTGCCCAACCGGTCGGCCGAGCGCCTGGTTTGGTGGCGTCTCGGCACCGAGAGTGCAGGAGATAAAGCGTAACCTCAGCTCCATTGTGTTCTCGGGGGTGCGATACGCCAATATTCGTGCTCATTGGGAGCAGAGTCGTGGCACAAGCTTAGATGAGTTGGTGAGATACATTTCAAAAACCAAAGAAATAAGGCATTATCTTAATTATTTATATTTTATGTACGCCAGTTATTTCATAACTATTGGTAACTCAAGATAAAGCATGTATATTTTTATGCTATTAGATGCTGTACTGATTATCAAACTAGTGGAGTAAAAAAATGCCTGCGCCGATATTTTCAGGCAAAATTCCGAGAAAAGTACTCAAATTTTCGAAAAATAGTACATGACCTTGTTTTCAAACCTATCATTAAGGAACAGACATCATTAAGGAAAAAAATCTTCATCTTCTTAAAAAGTTTAAGACTTGTTTCTTTCCAATCATTATAACGAGTCTTTGCAATCTTCTCTTTGCTCTCACAGCTTCTCTTCTTCCACTCGACCTTACATCTCTAGAAATCCTCACGATTATTTTCTCCTCAATTCTCTCAATATGATAATTCCATTCCTTTCTTCGATCTGCTACCCATTCCCCATTAGGCTTAATTCTGAAATCTTCCCTGATGTTTGTTTCTTTCCTTATCCAGTAGATTGTGATTCGTAATATTTCTCAGAACTCTCATTTCAGCGACCTCAGGTTGTTGTTGAGTGCGTTTTGTTCGGCTTTTTGTTTCATCTGCATATGTTAATATTGGTCTAGTTATTGATTGATGTTTTTTTAACCATCGAGTTCTGTTTTAGATTTTTAGTATGCCATAATAAACATCTAAACTAACCTAGCCTAACCTCGTACCTTAAACATCGATCTCAAAGAGAAATACCGTACTGGCACGAATGGACATTATTTATCTTTCCAATTCTTTGCCAATTGAACATGGGATCCCGCAGGGTTCGCTCTTAGGTCGTATACTCTTTCTGTTGTACGTAAACGATATGCCCTCATCTATTAAAAATGGAAGAACAGTTCTGTTTGCCGATGACACGAATGTTCTTTGTAAAAAAGAAACGATAAATAGTACAATTTCAGAAGTATCAAATTGGTTTCGTAATAACAAATTAATAGCTAACGAAGAAAAAACTGTCTCAATGCAATTTTGCGTTTCAATATGTCTGTACAAGTAATACTCAATATGTCTGTAACAAGTAATATACTTAGGCTTCCGGGTCAATGACCCGGAGGTCAAGGAGAAAATCATCTGCGCACGCTTTCTTGAGTTTCACAATCCCTTCCCAACAATTTAACAATTAATAGTTGAAAGATGAAAAATAATAATAATAGAAATAATAATAATAATAATAGCAATAAATTTAAAAAAGCGAGAGATTAACATTTCAAAAACTAGATATTTCCGTTGCCGAATTATAGAAAACTTATTTGTAATGGTAAACGAACGAACAAATTAGATTTCTGTATTGCTAACAAAATAGAATATTCACCCTATGCTCTACAACCACTAAAGGCAAAAGGAAAGCTCAACAAAACGTGCGCATAGTGAAGCTACATTGTCCAGAAGCAAATCAACCTCAGCATTTGCTCAATGGATCAGGGAAACTGGACAAAAATCCAATGGAGATGGGGGTCATTCACCCGGAAGCTGAAGTACATTACTTGTTACAGGCATTTAAGTCTGTTTTTTTAAATTATACAATGCAAACGTAAACTAATTCATTATACTATATCTTGCTTTTGTAAAAGTAAACATTTTTTTTGACGATCGATATAGTCTCTAATTGTATATAAACAGTTTTGCAGCAGAAAAATTTTACTTTTAACTTAAATTAGTGTACCAATTTTAATTGTTTCATCTGGCAACGCGTTGTAAAGTAACGTACATGTATTGTATGTGGATTTCTTGTAGGGAGCTGTTGACACTGACACTTGATGAACATGATTTCTACATCGAGTGTTGTAACTATAAATATCAGTATTACACGAAAATATGTTCCCACCGTTAAGTCAGTTAGTTTTGACAAATACTACAGATTCGTAAATAAGAATAATATACTTAAATACGTAAATAATTATAAGAAAGTAAAAACATTGGTATCCTTCGTTCCCCCCTCCTCTTTGTATGCGAGTTTTAATTTTATGAATTCTTGCCAACTTCCACTTCTTTAGTATCTTATGACGTTTTACTGCGACAACTCATTTAGATTTCTTTCTTTACTTCTCTTATTTTAGTTGGTGTGTTTAGTGGATCACGGTGAAGTACACTCAAAATACTTCAAATGACCGTAAATTCTCTGTTCGTTAAGAGTGTAAGAAATAATTTTTCTCTTCCTAATACTATACTATAGAATTACTATAGAATATACTATAAAATTATGCCCCTAGTTATGAAAATAAGTTTTAATTGGTACAGACTAATCGAAAAATTTTTGCAGGAATATGTTTTCTTAAAGTTATTTGAGAAGTTGTACTGTCAAAGTGCCTTTTTATTTTATTCAATTCATTGCTGATATTTTGAGAAATCAGATGATATGAAATGTATCATGGCATTCCGAGAAATAATTGATAAAAAATACAGCGGAGGAATTCATCGGAACCGGAAGTACAGTCGCTCGGCGTAGGAGTTATGCTGTACAAATTCTAGTATTGCCAGCACTGTTTCTCTTAGCCAACGATTTAAAACCTTGCTAACTGAAAGTTTTGTATCACATACAACTACAAACTATTTGACAATAATAGATTTTGGACGTAAACTGATATTCAACGCAGAAAGAAAGAAAATCGTGGGAGTCCATCTCACCCTATGACCTGAGCCTTGCCACTAACAAAGACGACATTATTATTATTATTATTATTATTATTATTATTATTATTATTATTATTATTATTATTATTATTATTATATTAATAATAATAATAATAATAATAATAATAATAATAATAATAATAATAATAATAATAATAATAATAATAATAATAATAATAATAATAATAATAATGCCCGTAAACCTCCTGGGCTATGAAACTTCAGTTACAAACTCGCAAGTACAGTACATACGCTATCACAGTCGATATTTGCATTACTTACAATATGAATTTTAGAGGCACTCTTTTTTTTATGGAAAACTAGGCAGATTTTCTACAAAGACCGGTGAGTAGGTCATTTTTGTCCCTCGCTCCACTGCTCCACTCTCAGATCGAGAATAAGAGCTGGATAGCCAAGAAAATGGCGTGCGGTTTGTTGGCGTTGTTTCGGGCAGCTCAAATGTAAGATTGTAGACCAGACTCCCCCCGGTGGCCTGAGACACTTGCCCGCGTGCTTGTCGCCTTTCCCTAGCCCCCTGGTGGGAACATCTGCCTGACTGGCAGTGGTTCACTTGAGCAACCCTGGTTAATAGTCTGAGGTCAATTTCGACCCTTTGAGTAGGTGTAGATCCTACCCCTTCTGCCAAGCATGATCTACCGAAGCGCAGTCGACACGCTATAACGGTTTTAAAATTACGTTTTGTGTGCATTTTGGAGGGACTCTTTCTTTTGAAGAAAAACTAGTCCGAGATTTCAAGTAGGCCCTATCAACTCCTCGGCACAATGGTCAGCCCTAATAATGAGAATGAGAGGTGGATACCAAAGAAAAAATAGGGCGCAGTAGTTAGCTTCCATCCTTGGAATGGGTATCGAAGACCCTGCCATCACGATCGGACTTGAAGCAAGTGCCGTCCGGTCTACGATGCATCACTTTCCAACTCCATAATTTTTAGCAACTGATATTACTTAGTTTGCTACTTAGTTTAAGAGGCACATTCTCTTGATGGTAGACAGTGCTTTAACTTACCAAATATCAATAGGTTTTCAGTAGAATAATACGCATTGAAGAAATATAATTTTTAAAAGTGTAGTTCATAATAAAATATATTCATAGTATAGAACATTCAGCGATATTATTGTGTCTGTTTAGACATTTTATTAATAGACATTTAGATTAAGCAAAATATTATTGTAATAATTCTTTTTTAATAAGGTGAGATTATATACATTATAAAACCCCGTTTATATCTGTCAGCTGCAAAAAGGCATGTGTCGTGGTTAATTTAACGATCTCCGTAATCAAAATATCAACGAAACATTTTTTTTATTAAAGAACGACCTTTAATTAACCTAGTAGTGTAATAATCGAGCCCGTGAAACCGAAAAATGAACTCAGGCGTGGCAGGCCTAGAGCTCATGGCAGGAGTAGGAAATACAAAGAGAGGTGAATTTGATGCAACTTCAAATCTGAAATTACTAATATAGTTACAATAGCGTGTCTGGTAACACTTCCAATCTGAAATCTCATAGATTGTTTTCCAAAAGGAGATTAATTATTTTAAACTGATTTGTTTTAAACAATTATGCTATCAATAGATGCTTACATTATATTACAAACATGAAGGTTGGAAAATTAACTCACGTTCTCTGTCGTGAAATAATTGTCCATCAGAATCAGAGAAAAGTATTTTTCACTGAGAGAGAATGATATAGCACCGTAAATTTGATAAAACAATTCATTTTTCATGAATAGTTTCAAATAATTAGATGTATATTTAATACTCTGTCAAGAGAAATTTAATGGACTATGTGAAACCTTGTTACCTAATCGTGTTTTTAAAAACTTTTTGGCAATGAATAACAAAATGAAAATTTATTTTTTGGATCAGTGTTTCCCCAGCGATCATTGCATTCTGCTCTGATGAATCTGGGTCGTAAGTAGAGAGCGGATTTTGCCTTTTTTGCTTTTTTTATTCTTGTGCTCAGAATCATAGGATATCAATATATTGATTCGTTTCATTATCAATGCTTTCATATAATGGATTTTATAGTGTCTTTTTGTGCTTATTTTGAAATTGAGTGACTATTGTGACATAAATGCCTATTTTTGCCTTATTTTCACTTTTCGAGGACATGTTTTATATTTCAATGCATAATTTTGCCAAACGTAACTTTAAACTCGTTCACGTTACTTTATTCAATGCTTCATCTTTTATGTTGAAGGCAGGAGAAAATCTCCAAGTCTTTTACGCTAGAATGACACATGTGACATGTTTGGCCCACGCTGATAATCGCGAGGCACAGAACGTTCGAGTACATTTTCCCGCTGTCTATTTTGTTATATCTTCAGTTAAGAAAGTGTTTCTCAAGGCACTATCTCGAATTTCTCTTTTCAAAGTGACTCTTCTAGCCAATCCACTGCCTTCTCAACCAATTCTGACGCTGGGGTACGTGGCTGCAAGCTGCACTGTATTACGTTGAGCATGCCACTAATATAAAAGAGGTTGTGTTTTCTTTTGACGAAGACGAAGCTGTCGCTATACCTGAAGCAAAAAAGACCTTAGTATCTCTAAGTCTTGCAGGAAATCTGGTTATTATTGTTATTATTTTCAGTAAAATCCCTGGTATTTTAACAAATCTGGAAGAGAGAGGTATGCATCTTGTGGATGCAGTAACTACAATTCAAAATGTTCAAACTGATTTTAGCCACGTCTCAGACAATATCTGTAAAGACATAACGAAAAATATTGAAAAAATACTGGAACGTAATCCGGGTTGGGCCGCGATGGTAAAATTGAGGGCGAAATTAGAAGGCATTGACTGCCATTTCAGAATGTGATACTTTTCGATATGTTCGTTTGGCACCTTCGTCTTGGCTTTAGCAGATACATATACTACTTAGTATTAAAATACTTTGGCTTGAATGAGTTGTCATCTACGTGAGATTTACATGAACAGATAATTACTTACGGTGGTTGACGTGTTATCTCATTTGGTTCCATCCGTTTGTAGTAATTAGTTACCATAATAAAATGTAAAATTAGCAAAAAATATAAACAATGATTAGTTTTATACTTATAAATAAGTGCTTTTTCTGAGTTTAAATGTCTATTTACGTGCCTATTTTTGAGAACTGTTTGCACCTATTTGTCTGCCTATATTCCATTTCATAATGCCTATCGATCCGCTCTCTAGTCATAAGCGTATAGAGCAACAGCAATCGGTATTTTAATTTTTAAAATACTTTTTAACTCATGGTAATCCCGGAATTTGTAATTTTCTAAATTACTTGTCATTTATTTCTTTTAAATAAGTGCTTAAACTTGACGGCAATGCACTTGAAGAATAGAAGGATTGATTTTTATTGCATTAATTTTTTTCAGTAAAATGTTTGAACTTCTCTTTAGCGATTTCGACACTGGCTACTGAAAAACATTATTCTCTTGTGCCACCGATATCAAGGGAAGATTCATCAAAAAATGGTTTACGTGGTGTGTTGAATCTAGGGCTTTGTTGCATTTCACTGTCGATCCTTGGCTGCGTTCTACAAAAGTAGATTTTCCCGGTTTTATCCTTTTTTAGCCTTATTAGTGGCATTAAGCTATACATCTGACGCACACATGCATGCTTATAATGACTTTCGGATACTTATCTCCCCGGAATGAAGAGTCGGAATGAGGGTTGCAAAGAGTCCACTACCAGCTGAGGTGTCTCAGGGCATCAACTGATGTCATTCCAGTGCCTGTGACCGGGTGGTCATAGGATTCGAGACTCGGCATTGGCAGGATATTCGACGCTAGCTAAATAGCTACGTGGGATTAAGCCGCTGTCTGGAAGAGAATTCTTGGGGTCGGCTGCGCTGATCGGTAGATTTCCGTGGTTTCTCCGATCCACCGAGGCGAATGGAATAATATCCTAACAAACGCGCCAAGGACCGCGCGCCGTCTTTCCTTCCTCTTCCTTGTCCTACTTACTTACTTACACAAACCACACACTTACCACTTACTTACACACACACACACACACACACTTACATGCACTACACTACCAGACATGCCCGGAGACTAATCAGGAGCTTAGAGCTTGTCTCGGTTGGGGCGGTGCGCCTCTGTTGGGAGATACCAAGTTGGAGAAATCACAAGTCGACCACGCCGGCGCCGGATTTCAATATTCAGCAGCGGAAGGACAAGGCTACTTCCCGTGACAAAAACATACACTGTACTTACAGGGCTAACGATCACAGTAGTTGATTCGCCCGAAAGTACGAAGTAATCAACCAATCAATTAATCCATCAATGAAGAGTTCACTACTGAGAGAGGTGACTCAGTGTAACTGATGTCACTGCAGTGCCTCTGACCGGGAGGTCCTTGGTTTGAGTCCCGACGGCGGCAAGATTTTCGACACTAATTTGTCAGCTAGATAGAATTCAGTTGCTGTCTGGAAAAGTCTAGTGGCTGGCTACTCTGATATGTAGTTTTGTGTGGTTTCTCCGACCAACACCAGACGAATGCCGGAGCAGTATCCTAACAAACGGGACGCGGACCACCCGCGATCTTTCCTTCATCTTGCTTGTCCTGACCTCACCCCTTACACACACACACACACACAAACATACACTACACTACCACACATGCTGGAAGACCAGGTCGGGGACTTTGAGCTTGTCGCGACTGGGACGGTGTTCCGCTGGTGGTGGTTAGGAAAAACACGTGGTTAGGAAAAAACCCGCTAGACGACGGCAGGTCGGCGCCGAATCTCGCCATCCAATGGTGGAAGATCACCGCCATCTCTCAATTAAAAGCATGCACTACACTTACGGTACTGATGACCTCGGTAATTGACGCGCCCGGAATCACTAACCATCAATCAATCATGAATCCACTGTCCGCAAATGAGCGGACAATCTGTTATTTCCACCTTTGTCCTGAGTTGCATAAACCCGTTCATTAGTTTTTTAATTGTTATGTGTGATATACGTATAAAATGAAATTTCTAATGTATTTCAATCATAGCTTTTTAATAACGAATATATATATATATATATATATATATATATATATATATATATATATATTGCGTTATATTCTTTATTAATAACGTATAAGAACCATTGGTACCATAAGAAGAACACTCAGTTCAAAAGTGAGAAGAGACACTCTCATCAAATTTTATAAAGTTATGTCAATAACAACTTGCTTATATGGGAGTGAAGTGTGGACAATGACAAAAAAAGATATCTCAAGACTGCAAGCAGCAGAAATGAGATTTCTTAGAGCGGTAGCGGGATATAGTCTCCTAGATAGACAAAGGAACACAAAAATCTGAAATGAGCTAAATGTAGAATGTCTCATAGAGAAAGTCACTAACTACAGACACTCTTGGCAAGAACATCTGTTGCGAATGAACAACAACCGCATTCCTAAACAAATGGCAAATTATCAACCAAGAGGAAAGAGAAACATAGGACGTCCAAGAATGCGTTGGAAGGACCAGTACTAAGCGGCGTAACAGGCATCATGTCTAAATACTTGAAGATAAGAAGAAGAAGAAGAAGAAGAAGAAGAAGAATAACGTATAAATATTTTGCGTTTCCAGTGCGGCAATCTTCAAAGCCACAAATCCACAATGCCACAATCGTTTGTTTTCTTTTCTATTAGATTTCTTTAAGTTGTAGGTTCAGCAACAGCTATAGCACGTTCTCATTTTCAGAGAAATTTCTTTCCTTGTAACCTAATGGCTTTGCAAACCTTGAAATTTGGTCATGTAGTAACTATTCATTTGAAACTGTTGATTTTTGTTTTAAGGAACTACAAAAAACTTGTTGGCCCAAACATTGTTCTTGTGTCTATTTCGTCTTCTCCCGTCCCTTCGGCCATTAATTTTTTGGTTGGTTTTTTGTAACCTTCTTTGGAAGTGTATTTTTCAAGTAGTCGGAGTTGTATTTACAACTCCTGAATTGCTCTTTTCCTTTCTTGAGTTAACATACAGGGCTCGATCAAGGAGAAAGGCTTGATGCAATCGTTATAGACTTTTCTAAAGCTTTCGATTTAGTTTGTCACTATAACATTTTTAATAAAATTATCGAATCGGAAGTAGACCCACAAAAAGTCATCTGGTTTAGAAAATTTCTCCACGGTCGGGCACAGCCAGTTCGAATTAATGATTTATCGGCGGCGATGGTGTAACGGTTAGCGTATCGGACTGTTATACCCATGTTTGCGGGTTCGAAGCCGTGGATTTTTAAGGGCGAAAAAATCCTTCGTACGCCTTCCTTCGGAGGTGAAGTAAATCCGGCTGTCCCATGTCAGTAGATTTACTGCATGTAGTGTGGCATTATGTACATGTAGCATTATGTGCATCCTCAAGCCTAAATGATGCCTCTGAGCTAAATTCAAATCGCCTGTTTCGTCGCCCAAGTAATAACTTCTTTCTCCCACGGTTGGTGAAAGGAGCGTAGCGAAATTTGCGTGGTCAGACGGAAGAGCAGGCCTCATGGCCTGAGTCTTGCCACGTAAAATAAGGCAAATTCAATTCAATTTTCTAACGGAGGAGGCTAATGTAACGCCCCGCGTCCCTCAGGGAAGCGTGTCAACACCACTCCTTTTCATTAAGAAGATTAATAATATCGATATGAAAATTCTATGCACAATCAGACATGTCACGGACGATCGCATCATGTATCGAAAAAGTTTATTCGGAATTGACGTATTGTTGAATTGATCCCAGGAACATGTAATGAAAATCAATTCAGATAAAAGCATAACAATTAGTTTTATGAATGCTCGAATGCAGGAAACACTCTAATTATAACGAGAAGAAATAAAATTCTTTAGGTACTGAGCTGTAAATATCTGGGCGTAATAATTCGAAGCGACCTGAGCTGAGCTGATCACTTTGGATATACTGTATAGAAGGTTCGGAAAGCTCATTTTGTTATGCGTATATGACGAAAAGCTAACTGTAACACGAAAATACAGGCTTACACTTCCTTCGTTCGTCCCATAATGGAATACGGAGTGACGTGCTCAGATTCTCGTACGGAAGGACAGATTAAAGCATTGAACCGAGTGCAGAAAAGGCGGCTGAATTCTCGAAAACAAACAATGGGGCGAATGTCAATTTTGAATCAATTTAGTTATGCATAGGAAGACAGCGCAACTGTGTACCCCAGGTGTACACGAAGTAACCGTCATGGAAAGCTATCAGTGAAAGACTTCAAAATCCATGTTACTTAAGTGGGAGCGACCACTCACACAAAATTAAGAGCAGGAAACAAAAAAAGAGAAAGCACGCAAGCAACGTTAAAACGTTCTCAATTGCGTAAATGTAGAGTGCAGTGATGTCCAGTGACATTTTCCAAGATACAAAAAGGTCACATGTAGGCAAAGTGCACTGCATATACTTACCGTTAATGTAAAAATTACTGGGTAGCGAAGGTTCAGTGAAATAAGGTAATTATAAGGTAAATAATCTTTATGTCCTTACAGTTAACTAGGCGTCAAGGATTTTTTTTTTTGGTATATAACTTACTGTTGAGAAGTTCATTTACTTTCAATTAACAATATTTAGCGATCATTTTTGTGTAATGTATCTGAAATATGTGCTAATAAATAATATTGGGAGTTCTTCACAATTTGTTCAGACTAAATTAAAACATGGTTCATGGGATATAGCATAATTTTTTAATATGCAAACATGCCAACCTTTCGGTCCAGATTTGAGCTTTCATCAGGCCTTGTTTATTACTCACCATAAGCTAGCATTGTGTGGCGCTTCTCAACGTCATATTAGTTAACACTATAGCTGTCGCGCTATGTATCCTGACGTAAATGGTCGCAATGGCTGTGTGTTCATCGCAAGATTCGCAAGATTTTAACTTTAGGAAAGTCGTTATATGTGTCAAAATTAAGATACAACTGGATTAAAGTTTAATGGCTGATTTTCAAGCAATTTTTAAAACTTTAAAGCGAAATAATATATTGTAAACAAACTGTTGAGTTTGTACTGAAAAATTGCATGTTTTTTTAAAAAAATTGTTGCGTCATTGACGCAGCGCGTCTCTTAAACCATTGTTGGGCGTTGAGGGTTTGCATGGAGTAATCCTCCTTTATTTCTTTGTCAAATCTCGTCACGTTGCAGTCAGTCAGTGCCTTTTATCCCTTCGGCCAGGGGTCCTTCAATGAAACTACAAAAAATAATTTTAATTTTCAATTAATTTTCAAAAATATCGTAAACTAATGATATCACAAACTGAGAATACTTCGGTACAAGCACTGTAAGGAAGTATTGCACGGAATGTCTGAGACACCTCAGCTACAAAGACGTCACTGTCCAGGAGAAAGTGGCACAGGCCAATTTTATCTCTCTTCTACGAAAGGTTGAGAACTCCTTGCAGGAAAGATAAACAAAAGCGCAGTATGGAAGCGAAACAGTTTGACAAAAAAATTGGTAGTTTTCATAAAGCTGGGGATTGTATGCATCTTGCGTAGCCGCTCAAGGATTAAAGTGTCGTGATTAAGGACCAAATCCGGGAGCGGCTGAGATAGCTTAGGGTAAAACAGTTGCCACTGCAGCTACTCTGACCGAAAGCTTCTAACAGTGGAGTACAAACGGTGGCGGACCTTGCTACGTAAATAGGCCGGGTTTATCCACTCCTTGGAGAAGAATTCTAGTGGCCGGCTGCTATGGTCGGTAATTTTCCATGGTTCTTAGATCAAAACTAGGTGAATGCTGGAATAGGGCTCCATCAAACGTACCTTTGACCACGGGAATCTTTCCTTCATTTTCCATGTCTTCACGTTTTTACTTTAACACGTATATTACGTCCACTATTATTACAACATTATATCGGGAGACAGAGGCGGGATTTCGGATCTTTGATTGGGGAGCAAAGGATCCATCTGAATAAGATAGTCAAAAGTTGTCCTAAATCAAACGACATGTGAGTAGTTAGACCATAACTCTAACACTAAAAATAAGATTTTTGTAAGTTTTCTTTGCTCCTGTCCCACCTCCCACACCATCTACAACGCGAAGCGTGTTTTTATTTTCATTTTTCGTCAATTTAACACTATTTTATCTGATTGAAAAATTTGAAAAATAAGAAAATAATTTATATTATCAGAAAAATATTTTTACTTTCTCTCTAGCGCCTACGCTGTAGAGAGAAAGTTATAATGTTTCTGCTCGAAAAACAGCGAATTTTCGGCAAAAAAATTTATTGTCGGGCCCTAATTACGAAGAAGAGAATAAATCCAGTTGCTTAAGTTCGAAAAAAATCGTGTAACACGGATGTAGCCAGAATTCATGTTTTGTGGGTCAATGATACCGAAAGGTCGATTGACGGTAAAACGTCCGTCCGTCTGTCCTTCCGTCTGGTATACTATGTGAACATGACTTGCACCTACACCATGCGTAGGATTTTCCCAAATTAAATAAATCCCTGTCGATCTGGCCTAAGTCGAAGCTCTGCGATTTTGAAAAACATTCATTAATTTTGGGGGTACTTTACATGAAGCCCCTGCCACATTTTTAAAATTTTCTCAAATATGGCTTCAAATTTTTTCTTTAAATTTCTTGTAAGAATAGAGTAAAATACACTTATAAAGGTGGCATAGATCCAATTTTCACTGTTAACTCTGAATTTTCCATAATGGCAAAGTTTGAATTTTTTTCGGCGGCTACTAAACAACTTCAAAATTGAAGATTAATATTTTCCTTCAAATAAACTTTGTCCTTAATTAGTTCTTTCATTAAGGTCATGCACATTTTTAGGGACTTTTAGTATTTTTCGTGCAATAATGCGTGCACTGTGTGCATGCAATTTAAAAAATAACTAAACACGTTTTTCTCAAAAACGGCTTCAAATTTTTTCTTAAAAATTTTAGTAGGGGTAGTGCCAAATGTACTCTATTCGATGACATAAATGCCATATTGTTCTATTCTTTTGTTGTCGTTTTTTTCAAAAATTTCAAAAATGTAATTTTTTAATTGTCTCTCATGTCGATATTTTCACTAGCGGCGATTTGATCACAGCATTATATTTACAAGTAAATGTGTATTAAATGATATCATATAAAGTTTTTCGAGAACTCAATAGTTTTCTTTGAAAACGAGCTTAACATTTCGCATTTTCAGAAACGCTCTAACCCCATTTTCTCAAAATAGGCTCCAAATTTTCTCTTCAAACGCTTCGTACGGATAGTGCTAAATGCAATGTTTAAGATGACAAGAAAGTCATTTTGTTGTATTTTTGTATTGTAAAAAATTACACAAAAATACACGTGTAATTTTGTGTAATTATTTAAAATTACACAAAGGTCTTTAATGTGCATATTTCCAACGATTGTGTTTAATATTGCATTTGTGAGAGGAAGAGTTTCAAACAACTTCCAATGAAGTTTTTCAAAAACTTAAAAGATTAAATTTTGCATTTACAGTAACGCTAAAACGCTATTTTCTTAAAAACGGCTCCAAAGTTTTCAACAAAAATTTACTTATACGACGTACTTTACTTTCCTTTAATAATATTAAAGGTTGGTAAGATATGGGGCAAGATTGTTAAGGTGGCCTAGACCAAAGAAATTAGAAAACGAACAAGAAAAAATCTGTGCCATTCTGTAGCTCCACTAGTTGCGATTGCTGAGCTGTAGTTAAAAAAATAAAAAGCATTTTTACTATTTTCCCGTCTTTAAATCACACTTTGAAAATGGTTTCAACAGTTTTGTGCATTTATTTTAGTGGTTATTATATATTTGTAATGAAAATTGTTGCCCAAAAAATGACAATTTTTTGTTATAGTAATGGAACCGACATTATGATTACAACAGCACATTCGCGTTTATAATAACAGAAATGTGAAATTATAATAATAACAATGAATATTAGTATTCAGTTGAAATAACAGATTCGTTTTTATCTCAGTGTACACTCAGTGTACAATCAAATAAATACATTATATCATACATTATAATGGAAAAACATACTTACAATATATGATATGAAAAACCGTTTTACTCAACATCATTCGTATATTTTCACTTTCTAATTTTTTCAAAAATTGTAAACTCGCAGGGTTTTTTTTCTGTAACACACTATATGTTCATGCTAGAACTGCCAGATCACAGGAAAGTTAGTCAGTCGACGCATATTCTGAATCCATACGTTTTGCAGCGTTGATAAATTTCTTCTTTTTTTGAAGCCCTGTTAAAGAAAATCTTTTATCCACATGGACAAATTTTCAGTTTCCCGACTATGCTTCCATAGATAACAAGGAATGCTGAAAGAAAAAAATCACGGACCCACGATTCGTTTCGTGAGAAGCGCCTATTTTTCGACATTTGAAATATTTAAGTACTCTAGTAATTTGTAATGGAAAGAATATATTAAATTATAATATAATTATGTTAATTCGACTGTTAGGACTTGTGATTTTAGGCACGAAACGGTTAAATTTGTAAGTAAATAACGTTCAAAAGCAATATAATTGAAAGATAATTTACTAATACGAGACATTCACAGTAATGCTTAACTCCATCCCGCGTGTTTTATAATATGGAGCTAAATTTCACCAATTTATTAATATATCTTATTAGTTCAGCCTAATAAAATTATTGTTCACATAATTAGTATTAAATTTCTTCTCAAAATACTGAAGAAAGTTAATTGTTTATGACATAAATTTGAAGATTCAAGAAATGAAGTGTTAAAAAAATGTCCCATCGTTGGGGTGGCAGTTGCCGCCCCCTTGCCCCCCCCCCCCCCGAATCCCGCCTCCGTCGGGAGATCAACCGGGTACTTAGAGCTTGTTCTGGCTGTGGCGGTTACTTTCTAGATAAGATAGTGTAGGGAGAATCCTGGCATGCCCACTGTGGATTCAGCGGTGGGACAACTCCGGACACTTCCTAGAAACAATATTTACAAAATGTGCGAGTCTAATGATTATAGCGGTTGGTGCGCACAGAAACACCAATGAATCAATCAACCCAAGTCTAAACCAAAACGTTGCGAAGTTAGTAAATTAAAAGATACTGCGAAAAGGCAATATTTGTGTTTTAATTTAGTACTATAAATGATGGAAACGTAAACGATCGTTTCTGTAATTTTCCTTATGATAATTTGTGACATTTGTGTTCCTTATGTTGCGATGTGTATTGAAGATTATCTCATTTAGAGTTCTTTCCTTTGCAACCCCGACATCGTCAGGGTTGAACATATGTGATTACCCACATATGTTCACTAAATATATATATATATATATATATATATATATATATATATATATATATATATATATATATATATATATATATTTCTTCGAATTTAGGGTCACCAAGGAATTTTCAAATTTTAATATTCCATTTTCTAGCCCTAATTTAACGAAGATTGAATAGCAATTTCGATCAACAATAGAAACGATTAAAGGGTAATGAGAGTCATCCTAATTTATATAGTAAGTCAATTTACTTGCTGGAAATACCCGTTCGCCAAACTGTACCGACTCAGAACAAACAAATAAAATAATCATTTCGTAAAAGCTAAAAATTATATTGATTGATTTGATTTATTTAAAGTTGCATCAACTACATATGGTTATTAGCGACTACTTTTGTAATTACACAGTCAGTACAAAATAACACAGTAACTCAGAATTATACACATATGGTTAAATACTGTTATACACTTCAATTTCTCTTATATAGCTAATGAATTTAATGCACTGTTCTTTGTTATTGAGGTCTTTAGGAGAACTTAAATTGTACTTGTTTCTTGAACTTTCATATTTAGGGCATGCAAACAAATGTTCTACTGAAAGAGAAATCTTGCGTGAATTGCAGTTACCAGCATCAGTCCTGTTCACTAAGTGGCTGTGAGAAAATTTTGTGTGTCCTATTCTGCATATTGTCAAGACAGCCTGATCGTTTCTGCAGAAGCTGACCGTTGAATTATCATCTTCAAACTTTCTAACTGATCATAATTTGCACCCCTGTAAGTTGTTCCATTCATTAGTATCAAGATCAGCTAGTTTGTTCTTGACTCTCTTGAAATATTCTTGATAGCTTACTGGTATATCACTTCTAACTACGCTTCGTGCTGCTTCTTTAGCTTTTCTCTCTGCCAATTCATGCAATGCCAACGTGCGAAGGTATCCAGCTCAACGCTATTTCTTTGCCCTCACTGCTTAGTTGGTTGATTTTTTCAACTATCTCTTGGACCAATACATTATCAATAAATAGATTCATTATAGCAGACTTTTAGAGTCTGTTGTTATCATAAATCTTTTTTGATTAGCCCTTGTAATGTATGTAAGTGCCTCTACTATGGCATATAGTTCACTGGACATCACTGAAAAGTCATCAGGTAATTTTTTGGTGATCCCCTCACATGAAGCTATTACTGCGCAACCTACGTTGTTTAGATTCTTTGAGCCATCAGTATAAATTGTGTTGTAATCATCATATTTTGCTAGTTCATTTCTTATTTGGACACAGATTTCATGAAGATTTGCATTCTGCTTGTTAGGGATGTTCGCAAATTCAATAACGTTGATGTCTCGTATTATCCAAGGAGCATAGTCAGGTAAGGTCGTATTCCTTAGGAGTGGAAGTTTCTCTTGTATCTTCTCTAATATCTGAATTGCCCTTATTCCTAAGGGCCTCGGGAGCTTCTTTTTATAATTTAATGTTCTATAATGTTTGTATGCATATTCGAATACTCTGTTTATTGGATTCAATTTGTTGGCTGCTACTTTGATCGTATATCCCATAATTAGGTTTCTTCTACGTTTTTCTAAAGATAATAAATTGGCTTCACACAAAATACTCTTAGTTGGGCTGGTCTTAAAGGCCCCACACGTCAGTCTCGCTCCCATATTATTGATAGGATCCAGCAATCTCTTGATATTCTTCTTGGCCGCATCATATAATATACAGCCATAGTCCAATTTGGATCTAATTATTGCCTGGTAAGTTCTTCTTATAATCGTATAATCCGCTCCCCAGGATGTATGGCTGATGACTTTGACAAGACTCATTCTTTTGGTGCACTCATTCTTTAAATTCTTGATATGTGGAACCCATGTCATCTTTTCATCTAAAATCATTCCTAAGATTTTAATTTCCTTACTCTGTTCCAACTTATGCTGTCCTAAACTCAATGTTTCTTCTATCGTTTCCTAGAGAAAATTATGAACGTGGATTTTGTCTTGGAAATCTTGAGCCCAGTTTTCTTTGAAAATTCCATGGCTGCGTCTAAGATGTTTTGCGCCTTTTTTCTAATAATGTAATATCTTTGCCAGGTATGCTAATATTGCTATCATCCGCATACATATTGATGACAGCTGGAGGTTTAATTTTGTCTTGGAGGTCATTGATGATAAGTAAAAATAGAGTTACACTAAGTACCGATCCCTGCGGGACGCCATTCATAACTTTATAGCTGTCTGATAAAATTCCGTTTACTCTAACCTTGATTGAGCGTTCTTTTAAGAAATTGTAAATGAACTTGCTAATGTTGCCTTTAATCTTAGCCGACGTTATTATATTTACAACTCGTCTTCTCCACACCATCTCATAGGCTTTTTCTATGTCTAAGTTTAAAACTAATATGTTCATATTATTAGCAAAACCGTTGTATATGCTGTTTTCTAGTGAAGCAAGACAGTCCATTGTTGAACGATTTTTTCGGAAGCCGCTTTGATATGGAGTAATCAGTTGATGCTTTTCCAAGTACCACCTCAATCTCTGATTCACTATTTTTTCTAGAAGCTTACATAAGCAGCATGTTAAAGCAATAGGTCTGTAGCTACTTATCAAAAATTTATCTTTCCCTGGTTTATGTATCGGTACAATGATAGCTTCAGACCACTTTTTAGGAAATACATTGTAAATGTAAATCAGATTGTATATATGCAACAGATACTTTATTGCAGATGAAGGCATCTTCTTGATGAATACATTGGGGATTCCATCAGGGCCGGCACTGGTGTTTTTAAGTTTGCGTATTGCTTCATGTAGTTCTCTGAGTGTGATAGGAGCGTTTAAATGTTGAATATCATTATTTACTGTGCTTCCTTCTTCAAGATCGGGTTCAATTTTCTCAATTTCTTCTTTGTACTTGATGAAGGTTTCATCATAATTCTGATCACTGGAATTTGATGAAAATAATGTCCCAAAGCTGTTTGCAATATCGTAAGGGTCATGTAAGTTGGTACCATCGGGAGTGTAGAGTGAAGTAATGCTGGTACTTTTGTATTTTCCATTTATGGCGTTGATTCTTTTCCACGCTTCTTTGCTGTTTGTATTGGAATTAATGGATGAAATAAATTCCCTCCAACATTTTCTTTTGGCCTCTTTTATTATTTTCCTTGCTTTTGCTCTGGCAGACTTGAAACGGATTTTGTTTTCATCAGTATTGTGCCTCTTATAGGTATTAAACAATTGCTTATATTTCTTTACTGCCTCCTCACAGTCATTTGACCACCACGGTAACTTCCTTTTGCCTATTTTGCCAGTAGTTTTCGGAATGGTTTCCTCGGCGGTGGTCATTACTATTTCTTCAAATCTATCTAAGTTTACATCTATTTGATTGAAGTCAAAATCATCATTACTGTTTAAATGATTAATTTTTTCTTCAATAATTTGCTGATATAAGCTCCAATTTGCCTTCGAAAAAATCCATCGGGGCGCATAAATAACCTCAGTTTCCGGTGTGTCCTCGAAGGTCACGGTGATAGGATAATGGTCGCTGTTGAATAAATCATCGAGAACATTCCATTGTAAATATCTTACTAGATTCGGCGTACACATACTTAGATCGATAGTGCTTACATTTCCTGTTGCCACGTTAAAGTATGTAGGCTTATTGTCTTCATTTAATAGAACAAGGTCTTCTTTCTCTGAAAAATCACCTACTATTTTCCCCCTAGTATCCGTTCTTTCTGAGCCCCATTGTGCATTGTGACAATTAAAATCACCTACTAACATCAATGGTTTTTTAACTTGTTGAATTAAACTTTCAAGATCACAGCTACGCAGTTGAAATGACCTTGGAATGTATATATTACACAACATGATGTTCCTAGCTCCTATATTTATCGAGACGACAACCACTTCAAGATCACTTGTTATTTGCACTTTACTACCCACTAACGATTCACGAACATAAATTGCCACACCTCACTAGCATTCACACATGACGATCTGTTTTTGTAGTAACACTTAAAACCTTTGATATGCTTACAATAGTTAGTTTTGAAATTAGATTCTTGTATACAGAAAATATCAAAGTTATTCTCATTTTGAAGTTTCTGGAAGAACTCGTATCGTGTCAGGAAGCCATTCACGTTCCATTGCAGAATTTTGATTTTCATTCTGCTTCTTCACTTGATGAACATTCGTTCTCCGAGGATGCTCTTGAGGAATCAGAAATTACCGGATCCTTCAACCTTTTCATGATTCTCGTAAAACGAGACTTCATACCTCTGTCCTCTAGCAATGGGTACATATCTCTAAGCAATGCAATCAACTTATCAGTTTCCTTAGTATAGTTAAGGGATAATTGTAGAGCATTACTAGTTCCGTACGTATCTTCCAAAAAATCTTTGAGTTGTTCATAATTAAGAACATTGGAGGTTACTTCTAATTTTTCTTTAACTGGAGCTAACTGTTCACTAATGTTCTTTTTCTCACTTTTGTTTTCAGAGTTGTTTTCACGGTTGATCTTCTTTTTCTTCTTTTTTGCAGGTTTAGCAAACTCATGTGTTCTTTCTTCCGAACTATTCAGGGTTAGTTCAGATGTTTTATTGCTAGATGTACTTGTAATCTGCGACAGTGTTCTTTTAGTTGTCTTTCCAGTCTCAATTGGGGGAAAGTCTTCATCAAAAGTAGAATTATCGTTGTGTTTGTTCTCAATGTTCACGTTTGTTGCTTGTACTAAATCTACATTGCTATTGGAATTAATATTGTCTACATTTTTACAGTTTCTTGCTACATGACCTTCTTCCTTGCATTGATAACATTTAATAGTGCCATAAGATATATAAACCCAATTTCTCTCTCCTTTATACTCAACTGTTATAGAATCAGGTAATTTGCTTAGTGAGTCTTCCGGTACATACATTTGCCTACGAAAACTTAAAATATGTGTGAATTCTTCTTTTTCAAAACCCGCTCGAAGGAAAGACACTTGTGAACTTCGCACTACGTTCAATTTATCAAGTTCTTCTTCAATTATAGCATTAGGGATCATTGGATATACATTTGAAAGAACTACTCGCCGCTGCTTACTGACAAATGGTCGCATATTTTGATCACTGCCATCAATATTAATAGTTTTATATTTATCTGTTATTTCATTAACTAGTTCTTTACTGCTGAGAAAGATGCACACTCTGCTGTTCGAGATCTTCGATGCGTATATTATGTTTCGTGGTGAAACAATAGTAGCTAAAGCTTCTACATACCTTTCAAGTGATGTGCTATAGTCCTTCCCATCAATTAACAAACCTTGTTCTTTGTCCGGATACATAGAATTCTGTACGATTTTACTCCAGTTAGTGCGACCTGAGGCGGGTTGGCTCCTGTAGTCAGAGGCCTTCCCTTCAGCCGATGCTTCGTGCCGATGCGAGGTCATTTCACGTCTTATCCCCCCGTAGGGGAGGAAAATGAAACAGTTTTACACTACTCTTGCAGTATTTGCTGTTCACTAAAATGTCCACTAGTAACACTCAAACTAAAGAGAATCACACGCTCTCCACGTACAACGAATACTGTCACTGCGTACAGCACGATGTTGACTCGACCGCTGCCTGTGACGAACTGCGTCTT
>BLKR01015023.1:0-127409 GCA_011170035.1 Teleogryllus occipitalis
GTTAGAAGAAAGGATAGAATACACAAACTACATCAGGTTTTGAAGGGCTAAATACATGCGTCTTTAAAATACGTCAATTACTTAAAATGCTGTAAAATGAATAATAATATTGGATTATGCATTTTTATTGCAACTATATATTGTTGTCGTCAATTACAGTAAATTAGTAACTGACAGTCACAGAAAATTCGGAACAAAAACTATTGTAAAGTATTCTAACCACACACACACACATATATATATATATATATATATATATATATATATATATATATATATATATATATATATATTATAACGCCGGAAAGAATGCTCTTTCGAGCTTTGAAAACTCTCAGTGGGCAGATCTTTTAGTGTATGAGAAAGTAGCACACCCAGACACAAAATTAGATAAAACAATGATATATTCTGAAATATGGCACAAGAGACTCTTTACACTTGACACTCAAGTTGAAAATCAAATCAAAAGAATTTACAACACAAAAAAATTTACTTAATGATTTGCTCGTTATATTGCGACTAATTACCTTCTAGCACCCGTGCACGGATTTTTGCCAGATTATTAAATCAAGTGAAATTGAACTTTCCCACACTCCTGGGATTGATTACCATTACACGTTATCTGGGATCTTATCGCTATTTTACAATCACATTTTTCCTCATTAATAATTTTACACACAATAAAATGAGGAACACTAATCAAATATTTACACAATTTCTAAATTGAATGCATTACCGTCGTACAAGGTTAATTTACTTCGCTGTGAATCAAATCTAAGGCGATCTTGCAAAGTTTAATGTTCTTATCTTTCGCTATCACTCCCGTCCAAATTCCGGTCTCCCCACTTTGGTTTTATTCAAATGCGGATTACCTTTGCAGCTGCCCAAGCCCCCGGGTTACGCACCGCCGTCGTGTCGTCGAGGTCGCCGCTCAACTCCAGCCGCGCCGCCGCTCGCGTTTCCCAAATGTCCTAGGAAGCCGTCTCCGTAGCCCGCTACCAAATTGCCGAACCAGTCTTCTATCACTCTCGCCGCCAGATCCAGACACGCACACGCGTATTTCTCAGTCTCTCGCGTGTGTTAACGTGTCGCTCCACCAGCGCGTTGATTATCTAATACGGTTCACAGTCACGTTTACTACTCCACTCAATTCTCACTTATTTCAGCTCACGTTCTCACAGTCAACGTTCTCTTTAATTTATGCAGCCTCGTTACAATTTCACTTTGCTGCTTTCGCCGCCTCAATGCTATAACGCTCTCCTCCACTACTGCTCGTGGTATTATTCACGACCCCGCGTCTTGACTACTGAAGTTACCTCTCACGTCGCCGTCTGATTCAAGAAGAAGGCAACTCTTCGCCGCTCCGCTGTATAAATGCGGCTCTGACGTCATAGAACACCCCAGGGGTGCCGCCCCTACGTCGAGTGTACCCCTCCGCCGCTTCTGGCCGCAACCGACAGGTAGAGCCTTTTTCCATCTCTGGCTGCTTTTCCGGTGTACTTACGTACTTTCCGTCACCGCCGATGTTGCGTGGGTGCTGTGAGGTTTGTGGCCAGGCCACGAACGTCACAATATATATATATATATATATATATATATATATATATATATATATATATATAGGCACACATAAAACTAAGGAGATCGTTTAAACCTGCACTTCGCGCCGCTCCGGCGAGGGGGAAATCCACGGTGGAGGGGACGAGGGGTGATTAGGGATTTATGACGGGACTCTTTCGATGGGGAGGGGCAGTGAGCAATGTACATAACTTAGTACATATAATAAAGCGTGGGCGATCTAAATAATTTGTAAAAATTACACACTTTGATAATTTTAATCAAATAGTGCCGCAATCGTGGTGGTGTGCCCCTGCGATTTTGTGTCGAGGTAGCTGTCGAAGTGGTTAGCTACGCTGCTGTCGTGCAGTTACGGTTCTTGTGCTCTTCTGATTCTTTGTGATTTGTGTTTACGAGTGTTGAATGTTTGGTCTACGACGGTGAGAATAAATATGTTTTTTTTACGCGTAGCACTGAAAGGGGTGTTTGTCTGTTATTGAACGGGCGCAAGAACGTAGTTTGATTGTTGCAGGATTCACATGTGTGTCCGATGAGGTAGGCCAAACGAAAGGAGTTGTGTGATCGTTTCGAGTGGAAGTGCAGTAAGAAAGGGGCTACCTCTCTCGCCCAAGTGTTCTGTGCGGAAGGGGTCGACTGAGAGGTTTTCGTCGAAATTCCATTTCCCTAATTGTATTGGAGAAATCTATTATTAATATTAATAAATGATTAATCTATTATTAAATTAATATTAATGTCTATATTAATTTAAAATCTTCAGAAAATTTTCCCGTTCTTCTTTATTAACTGGCATCTGAAAAATTAGATTTTCTTCATTTTTGCAGGTCGTGATAGAAAACGAAGACAACGGTAATGGGAAGGTAAGCGTTCTATCATCATACAACTGAGTCCCATCGCCATGTTATCCGTTCCAACCCCTGCCGTAGAGAAAGCTTGATAAAAAAGGAGGTAAAGGCGTTGGAAATAATAAACAAGGTGTATTCAGTGATGCGAGCAACGAATGAATACACGAGTGAAGTTTTGGGGAGTTAATTGCCCAACAAAATTCAAAAACTTAAATAGTGAAATATTAAAAACTAAAGGTGCTACAGAATGGCACAGACACTCTCGTAGCAATTTTTTAAAACTTCCTTGGTGCAGATTGACTTTAAAGTAGTGCTCCATTCTCTAGCCAGTCTATCGTAACCAAAGTACATTTTCTTGACATTTTCTCAACTTTTCGGCTTTCTAATAGTAGAACCGAAACATTACCTCAAGAATATTAAAGAAGAGTAAAATCTCGTCTAAAATAGAAATTTTCATTGAAAATTTGGAAGCCGTTTTTCAGAAAATAGCGATTAAGCATTACTGTAAAAGCGCAATTTTAAGTTGTTTTTTTTTTGCACAGGAATCTGTTGAATTTTCAAAAAACATCATTTGAATTGATTTGAAGCACTTCCACTTACAAATGTAATAATGCATACAAATCAATTGAAATGTGCGTATTAACGGCGTGAGAGATATTGAAAAAAATTATTTAATTGTGTAATTTTGTAATTGTGTAATTTTTGAAGAAACAAAAGAATACACCAAAATGAACTTTACGTCATATTAAACAATGCAATTAGCACCACCCATTGCAAAAATTTGAAGAAAAAATTTGGAGCCTTTTTGAGAAAATCTTTTTTTTTTTTTGTAATTTTTTAAAATTGCAAATATTTCACGCTCTATTGCACGAAAACTATTAAAATTTTCAAACAAATGTACGTGACTTTAATTAAAGAACTATTTATGGCCAACAAATTTCATTTGAAGGAAAAATATCTGTCTTCAATTTTATAGTTGTAGGAAGACGCAGAAAAATATTCAAACTTTTGTAATTTTCGAAAATTCAGGATTAACCGTGAAAATCGGACCTATGGCACCTTTATAAATGTATTTTACTCTATTCGTACAAGAAATTGAAAGAAAAATTTGGAGGGGTTTTTGAGAAAGTTTTCAAAATGTTCAGGGGGCTTCATATAAACTACCCCCAAATTTTAAAGAATGTTTTTTAAAATTTTAAAGTTTCTACTACAGTTAGATGGACAGGGATTTCTTCAATTTGGAAAAGATCGTACGAACAGTTCAGGCGCTAGTGTAGTTCACATACACCAGACGGACAGACAGACAGACAGACGGACGTTTAAAAAAACACTTTTTCGGTATCAAGGGACCCAAAATCGCGTATTTCCATTGAAATCTCGAAATCGATTTTCCGCAGCATTACATAACTTTCTCTATACTACGTATATTACTACGTATATACGTACGTATACGAGAAAGTAAAAATGTACGAGAGCTGTTAAAACAATAACAGAAACTGAACAAAGTGAAAAAAATTTAGTGCTGTTCTTGGCACACCTCCTGCAGCAACCATGGTTTGTGCCTCCCAACCCTCCTCATCCTCTTCTTCCTCTCCCACCCCGCATCCTGCAATACATATGATTTATGTGCCCCATTCCCTCTCATCCTTCTCCTCCTCGTCCTCCTCCAGCTCTGTTCATGATCATGACTATGCATCTCACTTGTAAATTATATAACCTTAAGAAAAGAAAACTTTAAGAAGAAACGGCCTCTTCTCCTCAAGAACTTCCTGGATGTAACCTGCAGTTTCAGGAATTATTTCCGAAATGGTTTTGTTTAAATATACGAAAAGTAAAGCTTAGGCGGGAGTAAGAGTCACCAGTAGCTAGGTAACGCAGAGTAATTGCAAGTCTTATTTCTGCTGTAATTTCACTCATCACCGTATTTTGTCTTGAAAGACGTGCTCTAAAAAATTCCAGTAAAAACGACAAATCATCAGGAGATATTCTCGTCAAGTTTTTAAACAAATCATGGTCTCCGCAAATCATGTATTATAGTGTTTTTTCCTCGCTTAAAGTATTCTCTCAACCACATGCGCTTTTTCTCTTTTTTCGGCTGATTATAAAAGAAACTGTCGAAATTGCCGCGCAAACAGCTGGGTCCATTTACGGAACAGAACTGAAGCATCGCAGAGTGTGGACTGTTGCATCGCGTGGACAAGGTAGAGCACGAGCGCTGAGTTGAACGTTCGTCTGTAAACTTTGCGCATGCAGTTTTATTCTTGTGACGCACAGAAAAGACGCAACATGTGGACGCGCCTTAACTTTGGTCACGCTCAGTGCTCATGACTGCAGCGTCAGCTCCTTCCTGATCGTCGGAACCTCTTTCAGAACGACGTCAGTTTTCCTGCCGCGCGGGCATTCAAATTGCGGTGTCTGTGCATACGACCCGCTCCAACACAGATCGGGACGGGAAGTCACAATATCAGAACGTAACCCATAAGTAGACTTCGAAATTTTAAGCACAAAAAACGATGATTTAGGCACCTAAAATCGGTAACAAAATTATTAAATTAGGTACTACTAGGCATGAAAAGCGACGTTTTAGGCACTTAAAGTAGGTCACAAAATTATAAAATCAGTCATTTAAAAGCATTAGACACGATTAGTTATATTTCTGGCATCTAAAACGGTTCACAAAAGGATTAAATTTAGCACTGTAAGAGAGAAACACTCAATTCCAGTTTCCTCACATTATTTATAAACATAATTAAATTAAAGATAATGGAATACATTATATACTACTATTAAATGAATGTGTTTGTTATTCAGAATCTAAATTTATTAACTGAGGTGAATGAAGAAAAATACTAAATGTTTCAGGAATATACCATTTTTGCACAGGCTTCAAATTAAAATACATTATAAGAGCATTTCATAAAATTAATAACAAAACCTGAATACAAAGTCTACACCTGTACAACACAACAAATAATTAATTCAATAATGCATAAAGATTTCACAGGAAATTAAAAATACTTTGAAACTGCTGGTTGGGCTAAAATTATTGTATCACTCGTAACCACTTCCAGTTTAAAGCTCCCTCTCGGAAATCTGAAAACAAATATTCCGACTATTCAAGTAATTACCACGACACAACGGCACACTACTCTTGAGAGGCATGTTCGTGTATGTAAAACTGTGACAAAGCTTTAAAGGATATAACGAAGTGAGAGGACTTCAGAACACAACGTGGTCTTCACACTGCACATGCTGACTGAATAAGAAAACAAGATGGTCGGAGATGGCCTAAGTTTAATGGCGTCACACTCCTCTTTCTAGTTGCTTCCGACGCCTTCTATATCCAGGGGGTGTTAGTCGAGCCCACCTTGTCGATTATCTTCGCAAAAACAAGGTCCCTAGATGTCCGATTTAATTGAAACCATTCTTTAAATACCCATATACTAATGAGAACAACGTGTAAAACCGAAATCGGTCGAGTAGTTTTTTGCGTCTTCATTCGATAGACATACGTACATTATTTTTTATTATTTTATCTTACATTGCTACATACACAAATAACTGAAAGATTAATATAATATAGCAATAAAAAAGGAAGTCAGGAAAGAATTCGCTATCCAAACTTATTCTTGCCACCAGGCAAAACTGTTTATACAAGGCTGAATTAAAAATACAAGAAATAGTAATTTATAGTAAAGAATATATACACAATTCAAATCTCGGATGTTTGATAGGACAAATATGGCAGTCATCTTTTCGTATGTAGTCACTAGGCCATGTCTCGCGCCACTCCAGCTTTCGGACACCCATTTTGGATATTGAGGTGAAATGAGAGGGGATTCAGGGGAAGTTGTTCATGCTAACCAGAGCACCGGGCTTCCCAGCTGAACAAGTACGGTAGCTCGTGCGGGCGCAGTTTTGCATGCCTGCAAGTTTTAAGAATTTTACAAACAAGGCTGAAGGCTCGATCTGGCTCTTAACCGGTCTGTAGTAGGTCACGACCAAGCAAAGCGATTATTTTCCTTCGCTAGGTCTCATTGTAGTCCTGGTTAAACCTTAGTTAAAACTTACTGATTTCTTTTGATCCAGCAGATGTTCCACACTTAGCAACTTCAATGTTACTTTAAAGTTTCCAGAGGAAAATGAAAGTGCTTTCTTATATGGCATTGTACACAATGAACATAAACTTCTTCAATGCCAATAACAAAAATCATCAAGAAATAATCACACTAACTATTTATTTCATGTTCCAGATTTTATTTGCAAGAGTTCCAATATTAATCCTTAGTCAGCGGCTGTAACAACGAACAATAAAACGAAAACTTCATAAAGAATACTTTTAGTAAGGTAACCAGAGAATTCTATGTCGCGTAACGAAAGTAATGAGATAACAGGAATGGTGGTCAGAAACACTTTCCAGAACTTTTGCATAGTCGTCATCTCACCTGTTACTAAAGTGTGTGTGTTAACTCGTATGCCTGAATAGTAGTTTCACGTTTATGACTCCTCAGAAAATCTCTTTCCGGTAAAAAGGCGTCTTTCCTGGACCTATTCATTATCTAACTCCGATGAATTTACACTGCGCACCAATCTTTTTTGCATTTGACATTTCAGCCACATAGTGATGTCAACAGTAGGGACCGGAAAAATATGTAGTAAAACGTCAAAATATATACATAAATATGTAATGAAAACAGCAAGAATATGGAATAAATATGTAAAATTGGATATAATATGTAATATTAAAATTATCTAATTATAGAACACTTCTACATTTTATGAACTTACTTTTATAAAAAATGTCGTATACAAATTTTAAAAACAATGCAAGCGTTTTAAATTTCATTTGGAAAGCACAAGTTGATGAGCACTTGCAACATACAACTTTCTCATCGGTAGTAAAAACTTCAGAAATTGTAATCCAAGAATATTGTTTAGGAGCCAGACCAGATGCAATAGAAACGATCGTACAAACTGGCGATATTTAGGACTAGCAAACAATCACGGCAACATGGAATATTCTCGTCGAAATGCTACATGACGATCGCCAAGTTTCTTTGAAATTAAGGTTAAAGGTCGCCAAACGCGGCGTCAATGACACTTTTCACACCTAAAGGTGAAAATGACCTGTCGCTGACGTGCACTTCCCGCCACAGAGGTAACTGAAGCAGGCGCGCCGGAGTGTGAGAATATCCGATCTCTTCTTCACGAGTGTAGCTCGAGTAGAGTGTGCAGTAGCTCGCAATAATAATATAGGAAAATTACTGAAGTTTGAAAATACATCTTTTACCATAAAATATGAAAGAAAATTGATAGAATAAAAAATATTTTGTGAAAATAGGCAAATATCTAAAATATGTAATACAGTACGAAATATTTAAAAATATGTAGCGAAAAAGTTGGTTATTGTGTTAGGACGGCAGTAATTTGCTAAAATTAAAATTTTGAGAGCGGTAAGTAGAAAGACAAAATATATGTAATTACATAAAAATCCGGTCTCTAGTCATCAGTATATATCAGCTTTTCTGGTGACTGAAATCTACCCTTGTCGCCTCAAACTTGAAGTGAACAAATGAATGGGATAGTAAGAAGTTATAAATCGTTTCGCAGTTCTCACATCAAACCAATCTTAACCAAGGAAGTGTCAAGAGAAAGTGTATTTTTAGAAGAGAATTTAGAATACGATGCACTCAACGGTTTGTTACTTGACATCGCTCATGCAGAATTCGAGAACGTGTCTTAGGGCCTTAAAACCCGATCTTCGACATTCCTCACGCCCGAATGATACAATGTGTAATCTACATATCTCGAGTTCGTGTTAAGAGGGTGGCTTGAAATATCTCCAATTCTACACATGTTTCGCTGAGATAGATACCGTATTAAAACCACCAGTTGGATTGACCCCAGCAATAACGTGACCAAATATTTTCAAATTCAACTCGCTAGATTAAGGGCCCCTTCACACGGCGCCACTCAGCAGCGCTTCTGAGTGGCGAGTCTGTTGGCAAAGCATTGGTTTCAATGGAGGAATCCACACGCGTGGCTGAGACACGCAGCTCTGGCGGTCGCGCCATCGCTAGCAGAACACAGATGTAAATGGCAGCGTTCACAGATATAAATGGCAGCAGCGTTTGCACGAGACGGGCCAATGAAACGGGTCTTTGCCTGCGACCGCCTTTGTTCGTTGTCACCTTCTCGTGGCAGTCGCCAGAGCCCACAGCGAGGTTGCGTAGTAAGAAACGTTTCTTTTCTTTTACTGCGCCTGTATCAATGTTCCACAATGTTAACAAATCCCCAGAACTAAACTGAAATACCGGGAGCGGTGGCTCAGTGCATGAACTGATGTCAGTTCAGTGCCTCTGACTGGGAGATCCTATGTTCGAGTCCCGACGGCAGTGGGATTTTCGACACTAGCTTGTGAGCTAGGTCGAATTCAGTCGATGTCTGGAGGAGAATTCTAGCGGCCAGCTGCTCTGATCGGTAGTTTTCTGTGGTTTCTCGGATCACCACCAGGAGAATGCCAGAGCAGTACCCTATCAAACGGGTCACGGGCCGCGTGCGATCTTTCCTCTCTCTTCGTTGTCCTATCCTCACCCTCCCACACACACACACTAACATGCACTACACAACCACATATGCCAGGAGACCGATCGGGGACTTCGAACTTGTCCCGGCTGGGGCGGAGCCTGGGAGGGGAAAACGGTGCGCGATGGGAGATACCTGGTTGGGGAAAACTCCGCTAGTCGACGGTAGGTCGGCGCCGGATCTCACCATCCAGTCGGAGATCACCGCCACCTCCCGATGAAAAACATGAGCTACACTTACGGGACTAATGACCTCAGTTGTTGACGCGTCCGGAATCACCAATCAATCAATAAATAAATACATAAATAAACTGAACTAATATCAAATATTTTACGCTGTCGCTGTCGGAAGCGCTGTCGCGAACTTCCAGAAAGAAATTATCTTTTCCAGAGTAGTAATAAACAGTAATGTTCGAGCCATATCGATATCTTGTATTTTATTTCACTTAACACATGAAAACTTACACTTTAAAACTCGATGATCTTGTATAGAAGTTTGTACTTATATAAAATAGTTCGTTTTTTTTCTAAATGGTTCTGTTCGTTGGGCGGGGGCTGGCATCACTTTTCCCAGTTCAATTCTTTGAGGGGGAGCTCAATCACTCAACCTCTCCCCAGCTCTGCACTTCTGACGTCCTTAAACACACTTCTTCAGGAACAAGTTGCTCCGATGCTCTGAGAGGTTGTGAGATGCAAACCTTTACACTGGCTGTCGGAAATTTGTCCCCTCCGGGCACGTTCTCCAATGGGGCACCGCCCCTGTCGGGACAAGATCTTACCTCAGTGGTGGCTCGTGGGTATTCGCACGTTCGCATGTGCACCCCCATGGGAGTTCTCTCAGAGCATTTATGAAACATGGTATTTCAAAACACGCGCCGTTCGCGAAAGCCTGCCGGAGCACACTCGGGAGAATGCGATTGAGGAAACGGTGTCCTTGGCTGCCGCGGGCCTGCAGGGGATGGACGGGAACAACGGTGGCTTATGGGCGGATGGAGCACTTCGCCGGCGATGCGAGTACTACTGCGTCGGCGCAGTGGCGATTACTGCGAGTGCCTTGACACTCGAAGATATAACACTCAGCAAGCATAAGCTTTTAAGACAAGTAAGTGTGACATTTAACGAAGAAAGTGTGTGATATCTCTCCATTTAAAGGAGGTCTCGCACTAGCTTGCGAAACGCGAACGCATTGCGGTGCAGTGTTGCATTCGTAAGTATTCTGTTAATTGAATATTATATGCGTACCCTCTTGTGTTTTAAAGTGAGTTGCAATTACAAAACCACACCAAAGTAATCAAAACCCAAGTATTGTGTATAAGGCTACGTTTCAATGAGTTTTGAGAAACCGAAATCAGAGAGTTCGTTTTCAAGGGTGTTTGTGCAACTAACAAGAAATACCGTTGAACGCAAGAAATCAATGACTTCAATGAAAAAGTAACAGAAACATTTGCTGAAAAGAAACAGCGGAATGGAACTGTTCGAGAAGATGATTTGTGTTTGTCATTATTTATGTTAATGAGTGTAAATGCATGCATGTACTCTACGCCTGTATGAATGTGTGCGTGTGTGTGAGAGAGAGAGAGAGAGAGAGAGAGAGAGAGAGAAAGTGAAAAGAGAGAGAGACAGAGAAAAAAGAGAGAAAGGGGGAAGAGAGGGAAAGGGGGGGGTGAGAGTCAGAGGAAGGGAGAAAGAAGAGAAATGTTGTTGGTTTCTCGATATGTATTGGAGCAATGCATGAAAATGTGTGTGCGTAGGGGTAACAAATGTGATAAGGATGAACCAGGAACGACCGTGCGCGGTCCGTGATCTGTTAGGGAACTGACCCGGCATTCGCCTGGTGTTGATCGGAGAAACAGAAAAAGTTCCAATCGGAGCAAACGACCACTAAAACTCTACCAACGTAGTGGTCGCAATCGACCTCACTATGTAGGTAGTGTCAAAAATATGCCACCGACGGGACTCGAAACCTAGGTCCTCACAGTCAACGATGTCTCCGTTTAAGCAAAACACCGTCACAAACACAACAAAATCTGACTGAAACGGAACCTGTACAAACCAGAAAACTTCCTCAAGCGGAAAATTTCTCTGGCTTGTAAAGTAAAGTGGCATTTTACACAGCATAAAACGGAACGTTTTTCCAGGTCCTTCGGGGAAAAGAAATAAAATGGTCTTTCTGTGAAAATAATGCAATCGCCAGAGAGAAGATATTCTTAATGAAATGAATGGGTCTTCGTCTGTTTTAAATTATCTACTCTCTCTGTGACACATGATTTAATCGTAGCACCCCGCACTGTGAAGGAGAGGGACTTGAGCTGTCAGCGTAGAATTCGTCTTTGGGGTCGCTTGTCTCCCAAGGCGTAGGCCGCAGGCGGCCCTCTCTCCGATTCTCCGATCGTAGAAAGGTGTACGGGCATGGCTTCTATACATGCGTCTCCCTTGGCCCGCGATTAAAACCATTACCCCTCGGCCGGATAACTTTTTGATACCCCCGCACGGCCTTGAGTCATGAGAGGGTATCAAAAAGTCATAGTATAGGCTGTGACGCATTGAAAGAGTCAGCAAAGCACTCCGACTATAGCCACTACGTAGAGAGGGGTGCATTTTTAAGAGTTTCACAACAAGGTTAACAATGGATGAAGAAATCATTAAACTCTAACTTTAAATGAAAAGGCCAAACTTAAAGAAGCTAGGGAAACTCAGAAGGTGTAAATGAAGAATGTATAATATTCATCTTTCGATCATCTCTTCCATAAATACGTTCTATGTTAATGAGTTTTTATAATCATATTAAAGTCTTGTAATTTACCACTTTTAGGACGGAAATATCAATATCTGAAGTGTCATAAAATAGACAACCTGTACAAAACGGAAACCTCCCTAAACCGGAATTTTTTTGTACCGATCGATTACAGCTTAGTCAGCTTTTACTGTACTGGACGTGAATGTAAGAACAGGTGAAACGAAATAAAACACACATTGAAACACGTAACAACATTTAATGGCGCCTGCGTCGATGAGCGGCGCGGGCAATAAATATTACACAGATGGAGCTTGCGTGCGAGCGAGCGAGTGCGGCGCGTGGCGCGTGCGCTCACAGGCGAATGCCGGGGTTGGTGGAGGCCACGTAGTTGAGCAGCTCCTCGCTGTCCTCGCACACGAAAGGCTTCTCGTGGTAGCAGGCTACGTCGTGCCACGCGATGCCGTCGTTGTACACGTTGTTCAGCACCTGCGGGCAAACGCAACGACTCCGATGAAGTGAAGTCGTAGGCTTCCGCGGCCGGAGTCATGAGAATGATCTTGGCTGTCCGGGTGACGCCGCGTCGAAGGCTGTGTTCCCGACGTTTCGACCATCATTTCGTGGTCTTCCTCAGGGCTGGTCTGCTCTGAGGAAGACCACGAAATGATGGTCCAAACGTTGGCAACACAGCCTTCGACGCGGCGTCACCCGGACAGCCAAGATCAGACTCCGATGAAGTTGCCACCCGGCAAGGCCAAACTGCTCGAAAGCATCCCCACAAATGCCGAGCAGCAGTAGAATACATGCGATAATAAAGAAATGTTACATTGAATTTCCTATTCCGAGTTTGGAGTTCCAGAGAAGGGTGATATTTGAAATTTTTTTTCTGTGAATGTAAAGTAAAACTCCATGTATAAACGACCGAAGAAATCAAGCCCAAGTCAATATATATATATATATATATATATATATATATATATATATATATATATATATATATATATGTGTGTGTGTGTGTGTGTGTGTGTGTGTGTGTGTGTGTGCGCGTGTATGTGTGTGCGTGTGTGTGTATGATTGAGGCCTGTAAATATGAAGTCAAAATCAATTAGTACGGTGATCTGCAGAGAACTTCATTGAAGACGAATGCTGTGATGTTTAGTGTTTCTCGCGAACCACGTACCTACGCAAAACAGAGGTTCTTCCTACGATCCAGAGCACCACAGCTATTTTATCCGTAGTTACTCCCTTTTTACAGTATTTGTCGTTAATTAATAAGTTATCATTATTTACAGGATGACGTAACGCGCTGTGCAGGCTTGAATTAATGTCAAGCAGGTACTATTTCAGAAATTTTTTTCTGCTGATTGGCAGGAAGTCGTGAGAAAATCTCTGAGGAGATGGAGAGTCAATGAACTACATTATATTAGACTAAACTATATTAGTGAGAAATATTTAACTTTGTAGTTGAAGGTAATGGCGGCGAACCAGTACCCATATTGCAAGAAAATATATCTTCCTCTCTATAACAAAAACTGGAAAGTCGGTCTGTTTGATTAAATCGATATTATAACATTACAATATTGCGTAAAGTATTGAACGACACACAGTCGATATTACAAATAACGGATTGGTTGATTATAAACCTCGGTTCTCAATTCGATTTACCGTCTTCAGCCGCCTCCGTTATTTTCTCTGCATCGGGTTGATGCGTTAACAACCACTGCGGTAGTGTCGTGTGCGTATAGCCAGGCATAGTTTTAAAAATACAGTGAGTGTCACCAACTATTAGCCACCCCATAACTTCTAAAGGGTTCCCGATATCGAAATACGTTTTCGCTCATCAATGTGGAATCGTGGGGCAAGTGATATGGTGTAAAGATATCGTTTGAAACATTTTTAGTTTTCGAGAAATTTAATGTTTGATTTTTTAAATAGAGCCGTATATTTTTCTCACTAGAAATATATACCTATCATAAATAAAAGAATACAATGATGTAATATATGTTAATGTTTGAAAGTATTTTGACTATAAAGTTATACTTTCTGACATGTGATTTTAAACTAAATGTAATTTAATGTAAATGCAAAAATGACATGTAATTTAATTTAATTTAAATGTAAATGAGATTTTCTGCAGCAACCCTTCCAATTGTCACCTTTGGAGACGGTTGCCTTCGCGGGGCAGGTACATTTGCCGGGAGAAGGGAGGCCGCGATGGCCATCTTCCCCAAAAGCGAGAGTTGCCACGGCTGCTACAGTAAAAATTGCATGTTTAATTTAAAATCTCAAGTCAGAAAGTATAATTTTATGCCCAAAATGCTGTGAAAATATTAGTATATTACATCATTGCATTCCTCTTTTTATGGTCTATCTATTGCTAGTTAGAAAAATATATGGTTTGATTTAAAAAGTCAAAGATGATTAAATTTCTCGAATATTAAAAATATTTCTGTCAATAACTCTACGGCACATTACTTACCCCATGATTCCGCATTATTGAGAGAAAATTGCATTTCGATATCGGGAACCGCTTAGAGGTGATGGGGGTGCCCCATAGTTGGTGGACTACCTGTATAGTGCATTATACTTGTATCGGGCTGTTGACGTTAACAACCACTAGGGTGGTTTCGTTGATTGCTTGTTAGTGATTCTCAGCGAGTGAACTACAGAGCTCATTATTCCCGTAAGTGTAGTGCATGTTTTTCACCGGGGTAGTGGGGGAGATTTCTCCCCGCTGGATGGCGAGATCCAAAATCGATCTATAGTCGACTAGTGGGGTTTTCCCCATCCAGGTATCTCCCACCAGCGGGGCACCGCCCCAGCTTGGACAATTTGTAAGTCCCCGACCGGTCTCCCGGCATGTGTGATATTCCAGTCTATGTTAGTGTAGGTGTGTGTGTAAAGAGTGAGGATAGGACAAGGAAGAGGAAGGAAAGATCACGCGCGTTCCGTGGCCCGTTTGTTAGAGTACTGCTCCGGTATTGGCCTTGTATTAGTCGGAGAAACCACGGAAAACTATCGCTCAGAGCAACCGGTGGCTAGAATTCTACTCCAGGCAGCGACTGAATCCGACCCAGCTGAAAAGCTAGTGTCGCGAGTGTCGCGCCGCCGTCGGGAGTGGAAGCCTAGGACCTGGCGGTCAGAATGACCGCAGTGACTCCGGGCGCGGGGGGGGGGGCGTCGCGTGCGTACCGCCAGGCAGGACTCGTTGGTGCCGTTGATGTCGAACTCGGCGTTGTCGGGCTGGCGCTGGCGCTTGTGACCGGTCTGTGACCAGGGGTTGTAGCCGAATCCGCGCGGCGTCTGGTTGGTGGGCGCCATCTTGCCGCGCGTCGCCGACCAGAACCAGCCAAACACGCTCTTGGGCTCCAGGTCGCGGCGGTTCTCACAGCCCTTGAAGTCGCACAGGCGGCCCGACGTCCAGATGTAAGGCACGTCCTCTGCGCAGCCAAAACAGCTTTTCGTCAGTTGAGCAGGGGAAAAGGTTAAGACGTACACATTCAGTAAGAAATGATATAATAGGAGTTATGTACAATTGACCAAAATATATTCTGTACTTACTGCACTTACTCTATATACAAAATGCACACTTTATACAAATATTAATATTTAATTACACAAACAATATCATTTTATTAAGAGTGAGAAAATCGAAAAGTGTCTCTTATGATTGAATATATTTAACCCCTGAAGAGAACTGCAAATTTCCGTGAAATTACTAGGGAGGTTTCATTATCGCAAATTTAAATTACATCTATTGATGTTTGGATTGGTTAGTATATGTTCATTATAAATACACCGATACTCATAATCAGTTTTCATTGCAAGTAGATTAAGTAATATTTCAGGACATTCGGGATACAAACTCCTACTTCATTTGTTAAATTTTCTAGAACCCATTCCATTTGGTGAGTAATTATCGAAATTGAATTTGAATTAAATGTGGCTGAAAACAACGTGCGGTTCTCACACAATTTTCCAAACCATCATTTACGAAATGTAATCGGCCTTAATAGAGTGAAATTTGCAATATAATACCCCAGAATGACTCCTTATATAAATTCCGTGGTGGTAGCCGAGCTCTTGTGGTAATCCATTATCGATATGGTGGTAACAAAGGTAAGGTGATTCCTTATATTTTAAAATAATTTTGATGTAATATTATTTCTCTACGACTATAGCAGAATGTATTCATTTCTTCATGTTATCGGATGCAGTAATCATGCCAATTCCACAAGCCGTGCGAGAATATTATTCTAACACACCTGTCGACCAATCGCATTCGTCCTAGTTCATTACACAACGACTTAGGGTTCTCGCTGTCGCCTACAGAGGCGCTGCGTGCTCTTCCGCAACTATCGTAAGACAGGTGAACCACGAAACAGTATGCGAGTTCACATAGTTCATTTAGTATTTTTAAAACTTCAATATCAAAGTCGTAGAGAAAGTGCAGTCTTCTACTTGCGTAGAATGGCTATTATTCACTCGTGGAAATTCCGACACTCTCTCCTACGTCGCTCGCGTCGGAAACATTCACTCGTGAATAATAGCCATCATTCTACGCTCGTTGCAGAATATACTATTCTATACCAACAGAAGCCGTTACATTAAAAAGAACGTAACATAGGAGCCGCTGAGTCTCCGGAGGTGCTACTGATCATTATGCAAGAACTTTTCGAGTGCAAGACTTTCTCTGCAGCGCTATGCGAGCAAGAACAAGAACGAATATGTTATGCGCTCTGCCGCGAGCGTTTATCGGCGAGAAACCTGACGCCATCCGTAACACGCCCGAGGCATCCATTAGGATCGTGGATACAGCTCTCCACTATAGCACTCGTTGCATGCGACTGTTTACAAACATTGGAATGCGAAGTTTCTAATTGTGGTTTGTCTTCTGTGGTAACATCTAGACTTTTTGATTACGTGCAGTCCATTAAAGGAAGCAGGTTTTTCTTTGCAATTAATATTCATATTAATGTTATGTAACTGATATGAAGTTTCAATACCAATATTATTTTACCTTTTGGTTTTTATCAAAGACTAAATATCCTATTTTGCAAAACTCTAGCTTTAAATAGAGGGCTAATTTGGATGTCCCACTTTGCTTTGTTGTTGTAATACTGTAAACAAATGAACCGAAATTAGAACAATTTAAATGATTTTTATTTGTTTTCTTTCAATATTTATCGCATTAACAGTAAAAATTCTTCGAAATATTCAGGAAAAGCGTAATGGTGTTTCTTCAGTGTGTATGCAACACTACTGCCTCTCCGTATGCATTCGCATTTTGTTCGTGTTCTAGGCTGGTAGTTTTTCATGTCTTTCTTTATCATCAAAAATGTATTTCAGGAATGTTAGAGACCAGAAATAAAATTAGTTGTATTGTTCTGGTAAGACTTGTCCTTAAAAATAAAAGTTGATAATACGGAGCGGATTTACATGATTTTGCTTAATTTAGTCCGTTGCTTCAGGACATAGCTAAGTGAAATTTCTTTATATTTGGTTAGATTTGGATGCTATGTAGATTAATAAGTTAGTGCATATTTGTGCATGTTTGGCCGATTTTTCCTGTTGTCGCATATTTGTATAATTCTAAGCGCATATTTTTAATATTTCGTTAAAATTCGTTATCTCTAAAACGTTTCATCTTTTCGTAGAATGTTTTTTTATTTGTGATCATTCATTAATTGAAAAGAGCTTGTCACAGTCTGTGTTTGTTTTTCGTCTTTTTTCTATAGATGATAAAATACTTATGAAAATGTAGGTTTTTGATATCATATTTTTTAAACAGGCAGAATGCAACAAGACGTACTTGGTGCATATTTCTATAATTATTTCTTCTGCGAAGTAAGGTAGATTTTATTTCGTTTGCACACACACATATATACTATCTTTTCATTTCAAGCATGCTTTTCCTGAATTTTATCAACAATGATTTACACCGGAAATGAAATATCGTTCATTTCAATTACACATTAAAGTGCATATTTAATAATTTGTAGGTCATACATAGATATTTTTAAAGGCATATTTCAATTTTTAGGGAATTCAAATCATTTTTAGGGAATAAAAATCCTCTCCCTAGATAAATTCCTCAAATCTTTGTCGCCTGCAATGTTTGTGACACATACATTTTCAGGAAAATCATTCACTTTCGAAATTGCCGCATGCATTAAAAAATAGGCGGCTGCGACGCGACGTAAGTTGCTGAGAGATTCGAGTCGAGTGGAGATTTCAACGCCCCGAGCGTACAAGCGAGGAACCCACCGTTCTGGATGAGTCTGAAGATGAGGTTGTTTTCCTCCTGGCTCTCCATGGAGATCAGGTCCATGCAGTACTCGCGGCAGATGTTGCGGGCGTCCAGCCAGTCCAGGCGCGAGTTGCGGTACTGCGCCTGGTGGCCGCTGAAGAAGTAGTTGTGGCCTCGAAAGTTGAACTCCTTAGGACCTGCGGACAGAGCGTCAACATTCAGCGGCCGGCGAAAAGCAGGTTCCCTCCCGATTGGACACTGCCGCAACACAGTCTCCAGTTGCTTTGATGATGATGTCCGTCGTGATCATTTATAGTTCGTGATCATTATAAGTTCGTTAATAAGCAAACTTATTGAGTCATTGTTAGTGATTCCAGGTAGTGTCAACAGGTAAGGTAATTACTCCCGTAAACGTAGTGCATGCTTTTTCCGCGGCAGGTGGTTGTGATCTTCCCCCCTGAATGACCATTTCGAGTGCCAACCTACCCTCGGCCAGCGGGGTTTTCCCAACCAGGTATCTCTCACAAGCGGAGCACCGCCCTAGCCAGGGGAAGCTTGAAATTCCCTACCGGTCTCCCAGCACATGTGGTAGCGTAGTGGATGTGAGTGTAAGTAAAGAGGCGAGGATAGAAAAAGGAACAGAAAGGAACGATTGCGTGCGGTCCCTGGCCCGTTTGTTAGGGTATTGCTCCGACATTCACCTGGGGTTGATCGGAGAAACCACGGAAAACTATCGATCAGAGCATCAAGCTGCTAGAATTCTCCACCAGAAAGCGGCTGAATTCGATCTAGCTGAAAAGCTAGTGTCGAAAATCCTGCCACCATCGAGGACTCGAACTCTTGGACCTCCCGGTCAGAGGCGCTGCAGTGACATCAGTTGATGCACTGAGACGCCTTAGTCGCTCCATTCGTTTAATGAACGTGTGCAAAAAAGAGTCAACGCCACTTAACATCCTCCACTGTTTGGGTAATGATGTGAGTGAAATAAGCAGTGAGCCAAGAATAGGTGTGAACTTGATGATGATGATGGGGTGAATGGGGTGAATGATGCTAGGTGGTGATGCTAATGGTCCTAATCCCGTCAGAATCCCATAACGAAAACATCCCTGCCTCACCCTGGAGACAAAACTTGGTCGTCGATGCTCCCATCCTATGCGACACCATAGCCTATTCTGGGTACATTTTGTCAACTGATGCCAAATGTCTGATGTACACAATATTTTCTGAATTATTTTTACAAAATCTTTCGTAACACGCAAATTTTATAAAATGTAGCTTCTGTGGTAAAATTTGAAGAATTGTAAAAAGAATTCAATTCTGTAAACTGAACTTGTGGAGATAATGCTCCTAATCTATTTAGTCTTAACAACTAAATAAATTTATTTAAACAAAATAATAAGCTGATGAAGACAAAATTTTCGTTAGAGTCAAGTAGCAAGAAAAAGTGAGTATATCCTCTGTGAATTCAGTAATTCTTTCAAACGATTACACTTTCACGAATAAAAATGTTCACTTTTCTCTCATTAATTCCTGCCCATTAATTCCTTCACATTTTTCGTGTCCTAAATCAACAAGTTGCGGTCACCACCGAAACTACACAAAATTTTACGACCTGCCTTTTCTCCTTCTGAAGAAGTGCATTAAGTACCACAGAATGTTGCATATTCAAATTTCTCCTCGCTGGCGTGCGGTCACGGTCGGGTGCCGAGCGTGCAGGGGCGTGGGGTCAGGGGCGGATGCTTTCGTCGGTTCTGCTGCAGGGCGCCCAAAGAAACTGCAGCACGAAAGACAAGGATTTTCTCTCGACGAAAAAAATGTTATCTCCTTTAAATGATTAACTAAACAAAAGTACTACATTACTTTCCATTTCCACTTTCTTTCGTGGAGGGATTTTGAGTTCATAAGATTATGTTTACAACCTTCTCCCCTATATAATTCTGTAATCGTATATTTAAAAAAATATTTTGACGAACATTTTCAACATTTTCCAAACACTTGCACTGTTAGCTTAATCAATTGTTTATTACAAAAAATCAAGCTCAGCTGAAATATAATCACTAATAAAGGTCAGATAGCAAAATATATTAGCTTATATTCAGACTTCTTGACTACTCTTGTCTAAAGAGGAATCATGTGGAGGTGTGGTGAAGAGGCCGTTGCTCATTTGCTGCAACAGAAGCACAAGTCGCAAACGGCCATTCGGAGGATAAAGCAGAAATCTGATTTTCAGTGATCATCTTTTCCCATACAAAAAAAACAGTGCAAGCGTGCTTTGAAAACATACGATAAAACAATTGAGTTTCTATCGGACCCCAATATTTCCAACAGACATTGAGAATTCCAAATGTGACTCCTTGAAAACTATGTTGTTTTTTGGGGGAGGGGGGGATAATGAAAAAAGTAGTTGCAGCAAACAAGCTAACCAGAAGAGTCGCAATTCCTAGCCGACCTTCACCCGCTTCTTGGGAGCTTTTCATGCAGCTACCCAGAGAGATACCTTCGCAGTTTCTGAAAAATGAAAGACCGCCTCCGCAAGTGTTTAGTGAGCGGTATACGACATTGCAGCGCGTCCCAATTCCGTAAGCAGTCAAGCGGCGCGAATGAATGCGAAATCACGTGACCTCCGCGCCTTCCCTCTTCACGTGGAGTGAGATCACTGCATCGTGCGGAATCTCTCCAATAAAAAAACAACGCGCCGTTCAGAAGCGGGGTCACGGCCGGGTCGAGCGCGCGATGAGCTGCCAGGCCCGTACGCGGCTTCTTCTTCTTTTTTTCTTTTTTTGGACAAACTCATAAACCAAAATGGATAAATGGAACGCGAGTGTAATGTTCTGTGTAATGAGAGGTTATTCAACAAGTTGTTCGGGATAAGATATATTTATGTAGCTTGGAAAACGTGAGTTTGATGCGGTCAATTTGACTTGTGTAGTATTTCCAAGTTGAAGCTCCGGCGTTCAGCCTATGCGATTAACAAATAACCTTTTGGAGTGCAACCAACGAAACATTTATATCGCATTTTACACCCAATTCAGAGATGCGGTTAATTCTGACTCTCATACTGACTCTTTTTTTTTTTTCGACAAACTACAAAACCAAAATGGGTAAATGGAACGAGAGTGTAATATTCTGTGTAATGAAAGGTTATTCAACAAGTTGTGCGGGATGAGATATATTTATTTAGCATGAAAAACGTGAATTTAATGCGGTCAATTTGACTTGCTTAGCATTTCCAAGTTGAAGCTTCGGCGTTCAATCTCTGCGATTAACGAACAAGCTTTTGGGGTTCAACCAACGAAATATTTCTATAGCATTTTACACCAAATTCAGAGATTCGGTGAATTCTGGCTCTAATTCTGTCTTTTTTTCGACAAACTACTAAACCAAAATGGATAAATGGAACGCGTGTGTAATGTTCTGTGCAATGAGAAGTTATTCAAGAAGCGGGATAAGATATATTTATGTAGCTTGAAAAACGTGAATTTGATGCGGTCAGTTTGACTTGCGTCGCATTTCCAAGCTGAAGCTTCGGCGTTCAGTCTCTACGATTAACAAATAACCTTTTGGAGTGCAACCAACGAAAAAAATTATCGTGTTTTACACCAAATTCAGAGATTCGGTTAATTCTGACTCAGTTCCATCACGTTACCGAAGAACGTTTCTCCAACTAGATCCTTTCTAACTCTTTTAAATACGCGCATTCCATGTGTATTCAATTTTTCCATGTGTTTTAACTGGAATTAAAGATTGACTAGTGATTCCGGGCGCATGAACTGCTAAGGTCATTCGTCCTATAAGTGCAGTGCATGTTCTTTCCTTGGGAGGTTGCGCTAATCTTCCCCCCTAGATAGTGAGATACGACGTCGATCTACCTGTGGGCGAGCGGGTTTTTCTCCAACCTGGTATCTCCCACCAGCGTGAAACCACCCCATTGGGACAAGCTCTAAGCTACCAACTGGTCTTCCCACATGTGTGGTAGTGTAGTGCATGGGAGTGTGTATGTAGTAAGGGGTGAGGATAGATCAAGGATGAGGAAGGAAGATCGCGCGCGGTTCGTGGCCTGTTCTTTCCTTCCCAAAATCAATTGGAGTATTTACTTGATAGCTGTGTATTCTCAATATAGCAGTCGTTCATTTTGGTTATCTTTCAAAAGAACAACGTCTTGTAGACGATGTCAGGGATACTGAAATTAAATAAAGTTTACCAGAAATCAAGACCGCTAATTTGGAAGCCAAGCCGGAGAAAGTGACGTGAAATATGGTAATGGTGCAGTTCGCGAGGGCGAGGAATTGCGATAGAAGAGCCAGATTGCCATTGGTGGATGTATTGCTTTAGAAACAACATATAATAATCTGCACATCTAATATTGATAAGTGGCTGGAAGATGCGTTTTGTATGGGCGGAACTGAAAAGAGCTATTTTGAAACTTTTAGACATTCTTTCAGTAAGTTGATTCTGTAATTTTAAGAATCGCGAGGAGGATTGTTTCAAAGGCGAAGTTAGTAAAATTTTGTTTTGTCTTTGGTTCCAGAAAATTTAATTGTTTGCTAGGATCCTCAAGGAAATTCTACATTTTTTATTGCTTGAAATCCGCATCATATCACTCGCCACTTGACAAATATCCTGAATTTCTGCTAATGCAAATGCAAAGTAACAGCTAATGCAAAAATTTAAATTCTGATAGTAATTTTAAGAAAATATCATTTAATAGGAATTTGTGATGCAAGGGAGTAAAGTAATATTTAATAAACGAGTTTGTCGTCTCTTTAGAGGTACAGCTGTTAAGTACAAAGAAAACTGGAACAGGGTATAGTACGTGTATCGTACACCAAGACTGCTCCAGAGCAAGAATTCGAACCAGACTGTCCATGATGAACCACTGCAGTGGCCCGCCTGCCTCTAGCCTTTCACTAGACTAAAGTCGATCGACATGAGCACTTTCACTCTGTTGGGGTGACGGCAAGCGGCGTGGCACACCGGTTGCCCGCAGTCAAGCTCTGGGCCAAGTAGACCGATCACTTGAGCAGCCGTGACATAAACGATTCTCGGAATAAATCTGTGTACACTGCTGATGGCATAGATGAGGGAGACCTCTATACTGAATGCCGTCTCAAAAACATTGATTGCTTGTTTAGTGATTCCGGGCGAATCAACTACTATGGTCATTAGTCCCGTAAGTGTAGTGCGTGTTTTTGCACGGGAGGTGGCGGTGGTCTTCTCCTGCTTGATGGCCATATCCGGCGCTGACCTACCACCGGTTAACGGGGTTTTCCCCAACCAGGTATCTCCCACCAGCAGGGCACCGCTCCAAACAAGTTCGAAGCCCCCGACTGGTCTCCCGGAATATGTGGAAGTGTAGAGCATGTTAGTGTAAGTGTGTGTGTAAGGGGAGAGGATAGGACAAGGAAGAGGAAGGACAGATCGCGCGCGGTCCGTGGCCCGTTTGGTAGGGTACTGCTCCGCCATTCGCCTGGGGTTGATCGAAGAAACCTCTGAAAACTACCGATCAGAGCAGCCGGCCGCTAGAATTCTCCTCCAGACAGAGACTGAATTTGACGTAGTTGAAAAGCTAGTGTCGAAAATCCTACCGCCGTCGGGACTCGAACCTAGGACCTCCCGGTCAGGGGCGCTGCAGTAACATCAGTTGATGCACTGGGGTACCGCTCCAGGTCAAAAACATTGACTTCCAGCTTTTCAATTCAATGTATTTCAAATTCAATGATGCCTTATTTTCCATGGTGAGACTCAGGCCATCAGGCCGGCTCTTCCGATTGACGACGCAAATTTTGATACGCTCCTTTCACCATTTAGAGGAGAGAGCAGGTGCCCCTCGGGCGGCGAAACACGCGATTTGAACTTAGCCCAGAGGTTTCTTTTAGGCTTGAGAATCTTTTATATGCAGTAAATATAGAACATGGGACAATCGGCTTTACTTCTCCTCCGAGGGAAGGCGTACGAAGAGCCCTGAAAGATCATCTTTAAAAATGTACGGCTTCGATCCGATTTGAACCCGCAAACTTGGGATGTTTTACGACAAGCAGCCTCGACGCAAATGAATCACAATCGCATTTCGTGTAAGAAAATGCCCAAGAAAACTAATGCAACAAAGTACTAACGCAGCCAAAGCAAATTTCTGAGCGATTGCAATCCCTACTATACTTCGATTTTCCTACAGTGGCCAATGCCATTAGATCAATTTTACACATACTGCATACAAAATGAATATTTTTAATTAATTCGCGAACGTTCTTTTCAACGGAGCTCATGGCCTCGGAAATGTGTTTATCACGGCTAAAAATATTCATTTTATTAGGCAGGAGGTGTAACAGTGACCTAATATGATCGGCCACTTTAAAACATCGAAGTATATGCACGCGCTTTCACGACCGACGAGTGCACAGATATGTTGTGCGAAGTCTAGGAACCCACTTCGGAGCTCAGGCTCTCGCACGAACTCAAACGTTGCGATAGAGTGACAACTGGAAGTCCTCTATCAGAATTATCACGTGCAATCACGTGACTTGTATCATTTACTAAATATGTCAGTCACATGAATAAGATTTCTTCCTACGACGGGTGGCAGATAGAGCTGCTAACTCTTTATACTCGAAATGCAACATTATGTCGGTAAATATTTATAATAAATCAAATGCGAATCATGAGGATGTCACATTATGAGAATAAAATTCAGCGTTTCCAGCACTAGCACACCCTGCCGTCACAGTTCGGAACTACGGTTTTTACCGTAGCCTTAGAATCAAAACGTTGTTTAAGAAGCATTTAACATTTCAAACGATACACGTCACGTGGTTGCCTCTAGCGTACATCATCGTTATACGATATTCTGTGCAGAAACTGCCTCTCGTGGATCCTTGAGAGGTTGGCCGCTGGTGGCGGCGGCGGGGTCGGCGGCAAATTACGCAAGCGCCGCGCAGCGGGCTGTCCGCGAGTCACGCGAAACGAAAAGCTGAAGGCGACGGCGGCGCGCGGTTACGTCATGCCGACGCCAGGGTGCGCGCGGGAGGGAGCGGCGTCGCCAGGCAAACACTCTCGCGGCCGCCCGCGGCCCCGCCACACCCCGCCACGTCCCGCCCCGCCACGCCCCGCGCCACGCGGAAGAGACGGGCCGCCACCGCCGCCGCCGCCGCCATGCCCTCCGGCCCGCGTCCGCCTTCCGCAGATCGCGAGATGCAGAGTTCGCACGTTATCTCTGTGCGCACCGCTGGCGTTGAATCACGCGCGAAACACACGGAAAGGCAGATATTGCACATGCGCGGTGCAAACCTTTACGCGCACTGCGCTGTTCTAGAAATATCCTGTAACTCCGGAAAGAAGCCGAGCTGGTGGGAGATATCTGGTAGGGGACAAGTTCGCTTGCCGCCATTTCGGTCGGCGCCGGATCTCGCCATCCAGCGGGGCATGATCACTGTCACATCCAGAAGGAAACATGCACTATACATGCGGTACCAATGACCTTAGCATTTGATGCGCCAGGAATCACAATTAAATCAAGCGAGATTGGATCGTCCAGTAATTTGTTTTCCATAATAATAATCATTGTTGTAATAATCATTTATGTTCTAATAACTGTAGTTTGGAGTGTCTATAAAAAGAAATTATTGGAACTTTTATTAAGAAAAAAAAATGTTTTCCACCCGTAATTTGTTTCATTGGCTTCCTTGTGTGCTTTTTGTATACAAATGTGAATTTAATTTTTCTGTGCGGGCGCTGACTTTCGGAAACCTACGAAATTGATGTCTCTGAGTGTAGTCACCTCCCTTCTCTGTGACGTAAGGCGAGTGCACAGATCCCTCGTGCAACGCTACCTCAAGTAATACTAACCAGCAGGCATGCGACATTGATGACAATGTTTTCAAAAGAACGATGTTTTTATGAAGTCATCGATTGATTTAGCAACGACGTTTTGACACCAATGTTTTTTAACATCGATGTTTTGTGCTCAATGTTTTACATTGTTGATATTTTATTTTTGACTGAAAAACAAACCACCATAATAAAAGCTTCGTTTCAATGATTTTGAGGCGATGTTTTATTATCCCCGATATTTTAATTTTGAACATCGATCTGAACAAACATCGATGTTTTGTAGGCGAAATCGCATTCCTACTCGTCAATGGTAGTAAAGATCGTAGAACTCGCGGAAATGATGGCTATTTCGTAATGTTTCAGCGCTGATCGAGCACTGTTGCAACGAAGTTGTTTTAGTTGCTGTTTAAATCGCTTATGTCGTAATCTAATACAGATTATTTTGCTACACGATTTGATGCATTCCCACATGAAAATATGCAAGCAATATTGATTCCTGTAAGTTACGTGATTTAACATGGGCCTGAACGGATTTTGCATTTATTACTAAACCATGTCCTAGTAACTCTGTACCGTTACTATTTTTAAAATAATGTGTTGAATGAATGTAATTAATTTTCTCCTTTTCTTTCCGTTTGTTTCGACTTCCGATTGACAATTCCAACAATCTTATAGTAAATGTATAAACACGTATGCTCAGTGTTCTGTTCAGTGAAGTATATGTTCGAGCATGTGAGCCAGATAAAAATCCAGAAAAGATTTTGTTGAACTTTTAAATAAATTTCTCTATACACTGGTAAGAGCTCTCACAATAGTTTGGCCTCAAGGCGACAACGCGGATCTATCCAAGGACATTTCGGAAATAGTTTTTTTTACGTCGGTCAATTGCACCGTTTCAAGGCATCGTGGTTCATAAATTCCACTATTTGTCCGATTCCCTAAAGATTTTCATAAACCCTGTAACTATACATTCTTCAGAAAGTATGGAATTACAGAGGGAACAAAATGACTGGTGAGTCATGGTCAAACTGCTGGTTGCGTCATGGCAATGTCTTATAGTAATCATCGAAGGGGCTTCGCAAATCTGGCGACCTCTTTCCCAGTTCTTGAGATACAGCTAATGCGGTTGCGAACAAAAATAACGTTGACAAGCGAAAAGGTTGACGATTTTGCAATGTTTCAGAGGCCAAAGTGAAGATTGTGAGATAAAGTAACCTTTCGGGGTTAGCTTATTGACGACTACTACGATTCCGGTTTTTCCATCCTAAATACTGAGTGGGTTTGTATTTCAGTCATAATGCCAGTAGGCCAAAATACTGTGAGGTATTTCACAGTCCTCTTTATTAAGGTTCACGGATCACATTAAAATAAGTAAATACAGACTTGGTATAGTTTGCAATGAATATTTTGATGAGTTCACCTCAGACAAATTCTTACCACATACAGTTAACCTACCGTTATAAACATGTATTTTCCACAGAGATGAAACAATTGACTATACCAAATACAAGCAACACTATGTTCATTAAAATTTCCTGTTGCTTAAAGGTACCATATGATGTCTAATTTCGATGTGTGAGCGTAAATATAGAAGTGAACGAACTTAACTGCCTGACATAAGTAACGTAATGTTTACGAAGAAATAGTAAAAGTTGTATTTTTAATAGTTTGTAGATAGCATTATCACATGATAATCTTTTGATTGACAGCTACCATCTAAATAGTCTTCCACCTCAGCATCACTCTGTTTTGATTCCTTACCAAGTGTTTTTAATTGCATAATTAATTCAATAATTATTAATCATGTTTGTTTTCATCCATGAACTTTTTTACGTTGGAATTTTGACATTAATATCTGCTGATTAGAGTTGTTGTTGAAACCGATCAATTTAACGGGTGAGTAATAAAATTAATAATTATATCATTATTTTGACACTAACCCTTCATCGGCGTTATCATGTGAACAAAAACAATTTTGAGAACTCAAACATTTGTTGTTCGTGAAGGCGATGAATTCGCCTTCAGACAGCGGCTGAGAGTTCCTAAGATTCGAGTTGCGGCGAAGGTACGATTTTCGACTCTAGCTACATAGTTAGGTCGAATTTATTCGCTGCCTGGAGGAGAAGGACGAGAATATTTCGTCGCCCAGCTCAGGACATCAACTGGTGTCTCTGCAATGCCTCTGACCGGGGGATCCTAGAGGTTCGAGTCCCAAAGGTGACAGGATTCACGACACTAGCTAGATAGCTAGGACCAGTTAAGCCTCTGTCTGGAGGAGAATTCTAGCGGCCGGCTGCTCTGTTCGGGAGTTTCCGTAGTTTCCCCAATCAACACCAGGCGAACGCCAGAGGAGTGCCCGAACAAAGAAACCACGGACTACGCGCGATCTTTCCTTCCTCTTCCTTGATTAATCCTCATTCTTTACTTACACATACATGCACTACACTACCACACATGTCAGGAGCTTAGAGCTAGTTTTAGGGCGGTGTTCCGCTGGTAGACGATAAACGATTGGAAAATCCCCGCAAGCCGACGATTGGACAATCCCCGCGCAGGCTCTCGCCAGTCAGCGAGGGAAGATCATTGTCACCTCCCGCGATAAAAAAAAATGCACTACGATTATAGGACTAACGACCTTAGCAGTTGACGCGCCCGGAATTACTAATCAATCAATCAATCGATCGATCGATCAACCGAAAACATGCACTAAACTTTCGGAATTAATGCATTTAGCAGTTGTCGCGTCCTGAATCACTAACCAATCAATCGAAAACATGCACTAAATTTTCGGGACTAATGTCTTTAGCAGTTGACGCGCCCAGAATTACTAATCAATCAATCAATCAATCAGTCAGTCAGTCAGTCAGTCAATCAATCAATCGAAAACATGCACTAAACTTTCGGGATCAACGTGGTTAGCAGTGGAAGCGCCCGGAGTGTCTACTGAAGGAGCCAAGAGGTGAGTACTCACGCTGGCTGCACTTCTGCGGCACGGGCAGCGAGAGGAAGCGGCCGGGGCGGTTGCCGCCGTTGGGGCGCGCCTCGCTGATGGCCGGCGACGCGGCGGCGGCGCGCAGCGCGCCCAGCGCGGCCAGCGCGCGCAGCAGCCACGCGCCCACTGCGCCCTGCACCTGCATCTGCCAACGCACAGCACGCGCAGCGTTACAAGCTAGTCACGGCACCTGCCATAGGCTGGCATTGGCAGCCAAAAACGGCATTTGTTTTTACTAAAATAGACATCCAAAAAGACATTTATTTTTACCAAAATAGGCATCCAAAAAAGGCACTTATTTTTACTAAAATAGACATCCAAAAAGAGGCATCCAAAAAAGGCACTTATTTTTACTAAAATAGACATCCAAAAAGACATTTATTTTTACCAAAATAGGCATCCAAAAAAGGCACTTATTTTTACTAAAATAGACATCCAAAAAGACATTTATTTTTACCAAAATAGGCATCCAAAAAAGGCACTTATTTTTACTAAAATAGACATCCAAAAAGACATTTATTTTTACCAAAATAGGCATCCAAAAAAGGCACTTATTTTTACTAAAATAGACATCCAAAAAGACATTTATTTTTACTAAAATAGGCATCCAAAGGGCATTTATTTTTACCAAAGTATGCACCCAAAAGGCATTTATTTTTACCAAAATATGCATCCAAAAGGCATTTATTTTTACCACAATAGGCACCCAAAAAGGCATTTAGTTTTACCAAATTGGCATCCAAAAGGGATTTATTTTTACTGAAATATGCATTCAAAAAAGGCACTTATTTGTACTAAAATAGGCAACTAAAAGGGATTTGTTTTTACTAAAATATGCAACAAAAAACGGAATTTCTTTTTACTAAAATAGGCATCCAAAACGGCATTTTTTCACTAAAATAGGCATTCAAAAGGAATTTATTTTTTCTGAAATAGGCATGCATCTGTGCGTGACACACTTGCTTACAAACACAAATATGAGTCACACAGGCTGCAATACCCGGTTATAATTAGGAATCAGATTTGTATGGAGTCGAAACATGCCTTAAAATATGCATTAAAATAGTAGATTATCCATTGTAGCCCGATGGCTACAATTATACAGAGATAATTTTCCTCCCACGGTGTATTTTCTATTTTTAATGTCATAGTTTGACACAATATATTTAAAATATTAAACTATGGAATGTAAAATTCGTAATATGTGAAGTGTTTTTTTAACAAGGAAAGTGTCGATAAACAACTAGTACGGGTTTAATGAAAGCCATGGCTGAACTTAAATGCATATCTGATACTGCTAATGAAGCTATTGAAAATTTAATGTAAAAAATCAAAGAAAATGTGTAGTATGTTCCAATTAACAGCTAATTTATAGATTGGTGTAAAGATAACGAAATCTATATAGATAAAAGAAAGTCGTGTTAGTTACACTATTTATAACTCAAGAACGGCTGTACCGATTTGGCTGAAAATTGGTGAGCAGGAAGCTTAGAGCCAGGAGACGGACATAGGATACTGTTTATCCTGTTCGACAGCGTTCCTGTGTGAGAACGCACGTTTTTGCACGTACGCAGTGCAACAAGGATAGTACAGTTTCTCACAGTGAGTGCGACGCGAGAAAAATGATTTTCTCCCCCATACGTCACATACAGTTTTTGACTAAATAAATAAATAAAAAGATGGGACCGGCTGTTAAGGCGGAACAGAGTTCACCGGGTCAGCTAGTATTAAATATAAGTGTGAACGGCGTGCTGCCGTATTTTGGTGAGGAAGCAAAGAAGTACAACTCACATTTGTTTCATGTTGTGTTTTGTATACGAAATTTTACTCATGTATGTCGTTTGTCTTCTTTGTCTTAATGCAAATAAGGGAGACAATATTTAATCATTACGGAGTAAATATTATCTCTGCAGAGAGCGAAAAATAATAATTAAAGGCTTACTCTCTGCTTCAAACAGGCAGAACGTGAAGCTTATGACTTGAAGTGGTGAGGACTATAACAAATATAAGTTATTTATTTTATTTTATACGTAAAACATAATTTAAAAATTTCCTATTATAATTATCATTCTACAACATGAACTGATAAATTTTTTTTACTCTAAGTACCTCAAACACGTTAAGAGGGTAGAAGTGACCATTATCGCCACCAATTTATGACCAATTTACAAAATTTCTGTTACGTCCATATCAAATCCACGCTGTTCCATTTCCCAAGCACGATTCATGCTTATATTGATGAAATGTATATCTAAATGTTTCCGTACGGCGATGTTTCTCCTTGGCCCTGTTGTTTGGCGTTGGACTTTCAGAGATCGGAATCTCCTATTATAATGAAGCTTCGCGAATATAGGCCGTCCCTACGCTAAGAGTTGGCGGCGATGTTGTAACTGTACTGAAAACGTAGACCGGGCTGCGTATGAGTTACAGTGTAGTTGAGCACGCAACTAACGTTATTTACCAGTCTGTATCTGAGCGTGGGGGCAGAATGCGATGGTCCCCAAATCTCCCGATACGAGTCTCTAAAAATCTTCCGTGTTCAATGACTATTTTTGCACGTTCACAAACACCATAACACCTAAAAGAATTGTAGAAGCCGGTTGCTATAGTCGGTAATTTTTCTAGAGTTCTGCAATCAATACAAGGCGATTTCCGGAGCAATACCTTTACAAACGGGCCAATGACCGCGCGCGATCTTTCCTTCCTCATCCTTGTACCCTCCTCATCCCTTTACACACTTCCATGTACTACGCACCCACTTACGTTGGGAAGACCAGACGAAACAGACGGGCGCTTAAGAGTCTGTCCTGGTTAGGTCAGTTTCCCCGTTGGGGGAGATACCCAGAGAGGGTAATTCGCCAGGCGCAAACATCATCTGAATTTGCGCGCCCACGCACACACACCACGTCACTTCAAACAGCCATGAAGAAGGCCATGGAAGAAGGAACGAACAGCCTTCAACGCGGTGTCGATGGGAACAGTAGAGATCAATCGCGCGAATACGGCCGCGGAAAGGAATTTCCGGTCACGTGATTCCACTAGGAGGAGATTGAAAACACGACTCATCAAAAGGGCGTCGTGCAGCGGCCGAGTTCCCTCTTGCGCCACCTGCCGCGCTCGCGACGTTTAAGATGCATCGCTTCTCAGATAGCTGGCAATATAGCAAGGTGTACTCCTCTATGTGATTACATTAACGTTAACAACTATAACTATAGAAAGTAAATTCAATAACGAAGTATAGGCACTCTAGTCAAAGTGAAGGTGTCAGTAGACAAAAAGAAAAAGAAAATAAAGAAAGAGGCAGAATAAATTCTCTTTAAATATGTCCGTCAATTATCCTATGCCTTGAAGTCATAAATAATACAGCTTATTACGACTGAAACTGGTTTTCAGAATAAATCTACAAGGGAAAAACAAATACCTTCTTGTTATTAACACTTCTATACGTTTTATTTTTAATCCTGATATCGACAATTTACAGAATCTAATGAGACCATCACTTGCTGAAGTATCCAAATATCCAAAGAAAATGACTGCCGAGATTGTAGGAACGAAATATCAGACACCAAAATCTTCATTTTCATGGGCTGTTTAATTGCGATACAGCAGGTTAAAGAGTTCAAAAATATTATTGTTGAGTGTACTATTGAATAACGATAAAGTGAGATCTCATTAATCTGTCAGGAAATTTAAAATTCAGAAAAAAATAATGATATTGACAATGTGACTGTAGCACTGTATCATAGAGTATTACAGATTGGAATCTGTAATTTCACTGCGTTGGAAAAGCCGGCGTCAACACAAAATTGAAATTAAGAGAGGTTGCGTGACTTATTCGCCGATGAAGTTATACAACTCGTTACTATTTAACATTTTCTGAACGCCCCTAGCCAATCAATGCTACTCACTCTCGTACAGGTGCTTCCAGATGCGCAGGGAAACGGTGCTCGAAAGGCGATGTAATAGTGAATCAGCTCAAGTGAAAGCGAACGGGATCGTTCCCGCATTCCATCGGCAATCAGTTGCGATCGGGTGCAATCATCGTGTTTGACCCATGAAAGGTTTCGAGCACTGCTCCACTTTCGTCGTGATGTCCGACGCCGCTCTAGTGATTCACCGCATTGAACTTTAGAAACAGGATTTGGCGGCGCGGGTCTCTCTCTCTCTCTCTTGCTCAGTGCATCAACTGATGTCACTACAGCGCCTCTGACCGGGAGGTCCTAGGTTCTCACTACCCACGGCTGCAGGATTTTCGACACTAGCTTTTCAGCTAGGTCGAATTCAGTCGCTGTCTGGAGAAGAATTGTACCGGCCGGCTGCTCTCATCGGTAATTTTCCGTGGTTTCTCCGATCAACAACAGGCGAATGCCGGAGCAGTACCCTACCAAACGGGCCACGGACCGCGCGCGATCTTTCCTTTCTCTTCCTTGTCCTATCCTCTCCCCTCTCCGGGAGACCGGTCGGGAGCTTAGAGCTTATCTCGACTGGGGCGGTGCCCCGCTGGTGTGAGAGTCCTGGTTAGGGGGAAACCCCACTAGCCGACGGTAGGTCGGCGACGGATCTCGCCATCCAGCGGGGGGAAACATGCACTACACTAATGGGACTAATGACCAAAGCAGTTGACATACCCGGAAATACGAATCAATCAATTAATCTCTCTTCGCACGCCTCACCATTGTCCTCCGTATTTCGAAGGGTATTAATTTAGGAAGGTCAATGTCGGAGCAATAGTGTATTCTAAATTCTTCGTCTATTATTTAGGTAAATGTACAAAATTAAACGAAACATGGTGACTGTGATCTGTCTAGTTCAGACGGTTGCATGTATAATTTCCTCCAGTCTCGCCTTTAAGTATATCGTGTTCTCAAATGAATCGTCATGATAATCAGTAAGTCGCAGTGGTAAGAAGACACAAGAAGTTACACAACTGAAGAAGGAAATTGTGTGGGCTGAGGAAGAATAACAAGACATTTGTTTTCATGATAAAGTGTCTGAGCGTCGTTTCGTTCCTTCTCAAATTATATCGTTTATTTAGTATTAATCTTATTATCAATGACTTGGAAATAACTGGTGAGTTGACAATTCAAACAGTACAATTTCGCTTCCCAAAATGATTTCTTTAAAAGCAAAACTGGTTATTATAATTCTGCGAAATTTCATCTACATTCTCCAAAACACTTAATCTTGACTCTCTCAAAATTTACAAATCATGACAATTTATATAGTCATTAACCTATAACTTGAGCAAAAGACTGCGGTCATTGGTCCAAGCTACGTATAAACACGTATCTGAAAGTACGCATTGATAGACACTGCCTACACGCCAAAGCGCAACACGGAAACTGGCAATACATTGTCCCATAAGGAAGCAGAAATAAGTCATAAACTGAGCTCCGTAAGAACCTTTAGAGCAGGGAGTCATTTCCCATCGCGAATTCGATTCTCGCAGCCCGCCTCGCGCCGCGCCATGTCGTTATTTCCGGGCTGCGTGTCGTAAAGTTGGTGGGGACGGCGCGCAGCAGGAAGCGGTCCCATCTCCAGTTCGACTCTCGCCTCCTCTACCGCGCCAACTTTGGCTTACGGGAGGCGCCGTCAAGTTGCAGCGCGGGGGAGGGGGGAGTGCCGGAATGGAGAAGAAACGCGACTACGCGATTTCTGTTTAATAATGAAATATAACTAGCCTGTTTGAAACGCCCAAGACCAGGACATTATAATCTACGTGCTCCAAACAACATTTTTTTTGTCTTCATACTTTTTTGAGAAACCTCCTCGTTGCGAAGTTATAGGCAATTATTTTTTGATCCCATGCTCTACTATTGATTTAATCGACTATTATCCGGTCTTAATTTCTAAATACGTTTATCCATTTCCAATTCTGCGGCATTCGTCGCATTTCGCCCTGAGGAAGGTCGCAAACTCACGGTCGGAACGTTGGCACCTGCGCCTCGGATGCGGCGTCTCCCAGATAGTCAAGTAGCTAAAGTTTTAAGTTCCCAACTGGTCTCCCTGCACGAGTGGTAGTGTAGTGCTTGAGTGTGTGTGAGTTTGTGTGTGTGTAAGAAAGAAGCGAGGATCGGTGAAGGAAGAGGAAGGAAAAATCACACCCAGTCCATGGCTCGTTTGTTAGGTTACTGCTCCAGTATTCGTCAGGTATTGACCGACGAAATTCCGGAAAACTATCGCACGAAACAGCCTATCTCTAGAATTCTCCCCCAGACACCGATTGACTTCGACCTAGCTACGTAGCTAATGCCAAAATTTCTTCTACCGTGGGGATTGTAACCCTAGGGCCTCCCGGTCCGAGGCCCTGCAGTGTCGTGAGTTGATGCCTTGAGCGACCTCTGCGATTCGATTGTCGCCGCGAGTGCTGCGTCAGCGCCGGTGGCGTCGCGTGTTCGGGGTGCGGCGCGGCGCACAGTGGGGCGAAGCCCCGAAAAGCTGGCCAAAATTTGAACAATTTCACAAACGCAAATTTCGTTGTGGAACTCTGTAAAATTTATAACCGTTTCCCCCTTTTTAAAAACAAACAAACACAAAGCAAATTAATTTATCATTTTGTTTAGATATTATTGATTAATTAAGTAATTTTAACGCGTTTTGTAAGTATTTGTACTACATATAAACATTGTACTCTACATCAGGATTTTTGTCCATTTTGAATGATGAAAATTGCACAAAGTCGAAAACTTTTACACGTGATCACAGTAACGGCTGATTTACGGTCGTGTAACAGCAGCTCGCTTAACGGCCACGTTTCCAATGACACAGAGCGTCACTGTGACACCTGGGACTTTTCATAACAGTGGAATTAGCCGCTCTGAGAACTCTTCTATCCAACTGTTTGCATAAAATTTCGGAAATAAAAAGTTTTTTTCGACTTTTGGCCAGCTTTTCGGGATTTTGCCCCACTGTGCGGCGGCAGACGGGCGGGCGCGCGCGGGCGCAGCCAGCGGCGGCAGGCGGCTTCGCGCCGCCGTCGTCGTCGCTTTCTTTCCGCAGGCGGACGCCAGCGACGTCTTCCGGCCCGCCCGCCCGCCCGCCCGCCCGCCCGCCCACGCGAGGTTCGCTCGCCAAAGGTGAGAGCCGTCGATATCACTTTCGGCAAAAGACGGAAAGAACCGGTTACGGCCTCATGACCCGTGATGTAGGAACCATTGGAACAGTAACGAGAAGGTCAGAAGGCGACAGTGAAAACAAATGTTTGCGAGAAGAGCTTCTTTCGGCTCGTTAAGTTCGAGAGTCACGATCTGGGATACCCGAGAACGGAAAAAAATGTTTTATCTGAATGCAAGGCAACTTGTGAGGAAAGAGGGGAAAAAGTATGACAATGATGATTGGATGCTAGGAAAACACAGCACCAATTAGCCGTTTCCAAAATTGTAGAATAATAAATAAAAAATGTGTCATAATTGGATTCAGATGTCTCAACCCACTAGATAATTTAGTCGATAAGCATATAACATAGACATAATACAGACACTATTTTCCAAAAAGGCAATACAAAGTACACGTTAGTCTTGTATACGTAATCTTGTAAGACCATCGACGACATTTGCACTGCATGGAAAAAGTACAGAACTAAATACGTATTCATATTTAAACATATTAAAGATACAAAACATGAACCCACTTCCAATGGCTATCGATGATTTTACAAATCCTGCCAATGTTAGAAAATGCCGGTCGATTCTAGATAATCAAAATACCTAAACAGAACTACTTCTGACGAAGTGTGTCCAGTTGATATCTGTGAGTGAAACGAAAGAATGCCGATCGAGAGACCTATGCACCTCCTGCATTCGGAAAGAGAAATTCCTACGCCAGTGTGGGCTAGCCCGATGGCATCGGCGGCGTCAGAGCGTGACAAGTAGCAGTGGCAAAGGCCGTGACTAAAGCGACTGTGGCAATGAGGGGGCAGGAGGGGGCAGACCGGAGACAGGGACGGGGAAGTTGAAGAGGTGCATGATGCCGAAAGGATACATTAGCGCCCGAGGGGAGGATGAGTGTGGACGGCGTCGGTCAACGAACAAAGAGGGCGGAGAAGCTGCGGGTGGCGACGGAGAGGGTACAGGGGGCGGAGACTGGGCCGGAGGCAAAGGCGATGGCAGCGGGAGTTGTGGAGATGGCGGTGCCGGGAGTTCTAATGGCGAGGGGAAGAGTAGAGATGGCAATGGTGGGGTGTGTATTGCAAAGGGAGGTAGAAACTGTGTCGATTGACGGGAACTATGGCAATTGGGAAGACCTAGGGCGATTGAAAACTGTGGTGATTTGCGAGAACTATAGCGATTTGCGAGAACTGTTGGCGATTGACGATCATTCTGGCGGTTAGCGGAGTGTGGCTATTGGCGAAAAGTGTGGTGATTGGCGAAAAGTGTGGCGATTGGCGGAAAGTGTGGCGATTGGCGGAAAGTGTGGCGATTGGCTAAAGTGTGGCGATAGGTGGAAAGTGTGGCGATTGGCTAAAGTGTGGCGATAGGTGGAAAGTGTGGCGATTGGCGAAAAGTGTGCCGATTGGCACCAATTGTGGTGATTGACGGAAAGTGTGGGGATTCGCGGAAAGAGTGGCGATTTGCGGAAAGTGTGGCGATTGGCGAAAAGTGTGTGGATTGGCGGAAAGAGTGGCGATTGGCGGAAAGTGTGGCGATTGGCGTAAAGTGTGGCAATTGGCGGAAAGTGTGACGACTGGCAAAAAGTGTGACGATTGGCAAAAAGTGTGACGATTGGCGGAAAGTGTGGTGATTGGTGGAAAGTGTGGCGATTGCTGAAAAGTGTGACGACTGGTGAAAAGTGTGACGATTGGCGGAAAGTGACAATTTGCAACAACAGTGGCGACTGGGACCTGTTGGCGAATGACGGCAAGTGAGACGGCTGGCAGGAACTGCACCAGTCGACGGAAGGAGTGGCAGCTGGCGCGGGGCGGTCGAGGGTGACCAAGACGACGGCGAGCCGTGGGGGGTCAACGGCAGCGGCGGCGGGGGCGGCGGGGGCTGTCGCAAGCGCACGCCAGAGGACGCGCGTGCACCGCACGCGTCACGCGCAGCGGTCACGCGAGGCGTTCGCGCGCTCACGCACAGCCCCTCCCCTCCCCCGCCCGCCAACGGGTGGCGCAACGCGCGTCTCGCGCAACGCCCCCGAAGGACGCCCCCCCCCCACGCGCGCCCAGCGGCGTTGCCCAATTTTGGCTCAATGTGAAGAGCTGCTCACAACGCGGAGGACAGAAACAAAAGACGATCGGATGCGCGCGCTGCGCCTAATTGGAACGAATTGATGAGATTATTTCCAAAGTGACGGATTTCCATTTGCGTTGTTTTCAACTTTTACGCCACAGCATGCACGGCGGTGATGGTGTAACGGTTAGCGTATCGGACTGTTATACCGAAGTTCGTGGGTCCCCGATCGAAACTGCGGGCCCTCGATCGAAACCCAATCGAAGCTGTGGATTTTTAAGGGCGAAAAAATGCTTCGTACGCCTTCCTGCGGTGGGGAAGTGAAGCCGGATGTCCCGTGTTACTAGATGTATTGTATGTAAACGTTCCTCAAGCCTAAATGAAGCCTTTGAGCTAAATTCAAATTGTTTCGTTGCCCAAGTAATACTTTCTTTCTCCCCTAGTAGGTGAAAGAAGCGTAGCGAAATTTGCGTGGTCAGACGGAAGAGTGGGCCTGATGGCCTGAGTCTCCGCACCTAAATAAGGCATTAACTAACAGTATAATTCTATGATGCTTTTCCGTCATTTTGCCAAATGTTTTATTCAAAAATGTTGGTTTTTTAATCTCATACGGTATCCTGAAACCGTTGAATTCTACATAGAACGATAAGGCTGATGTGACCACTATCCCTTTCTAGAAAATTGCTTCATGAAAAAAATCACTTTGAAATTAAGCTCTTCAAATGACATGCCGATTGCAGTAGTCACAACATACTGATTAGCAAGGTACTGGACCTAGTAGAATTTCAGAAGACAGTGAATCGCATACATTAAGAGTGAATTTAATAGAGATAAAATTTATGAGACGTGAATATTAGACACTTTGCAGAAAAACGATTTTATATGGAAATCAAAATTTGTTCACATTACGGAGGGACCAAAATTAAAAGATGCTATATGTGCTGCAAATACCTGCATCTAAATGACAAGCCAATTGGAATATATATATATATATATATATATATATATATATATATATATATATATATATATATATATATATATATATATATATATATATAATTAAGAAGATTCTGCCAGTCTAGAAATGCAACATGCATTTAGAGAAAGAAAACATAAGTAAATAAAAATTTAATTTTTCTATATCAGACATAAGAAATGAACTAGAACCTAACAACTTTATACACAACTTGTAAGAGTGTAAGATGAATAATTAATAAAGGATATCTAAACAACTGAGTTCACGAAAGCGATGGTGCAATGAATTAAAGAAGGAAGATTAGCTTTAATTTGAAACGTGAACTTGCTCAGTGCACACGATAATTGAAAAAAAAATACTTTTATTAGATTTTAGAAACAGTGTTCAACTTTTGTGCTATAATATCATCGTTAATGTATAAATTATGCACTGTCACACACATACTTTATTTATTTTCCGACGAAGTGGACTAGTGTATTTTTTTAACAAAAATATTTCACCAAACACGCAATCACCCTTATAACAAGTTATTTCACGTTTCCTGCTGACTCCAGTCACTGTCTTACCTTTGATCGAGTTGCCAGTGACGTAAGAGACTTCCGCGCAGACAAACTGACGGGAAGCTAATGGGCAAAACTCTCGTGCACACGGGGAGGGCCTGAAACGCTCGTTGACACATCGTGCAACCTCATGGTCGCAAACACTCTCGAGTTGTGAATTTCATCTTTACATAAATGGAAGGTTGCAGGTTGTTTCTTTCTTAGCACGCTTATATAAAGTTATACGCACAACGCTATGTTGTTATAAGTTAGAAAATAACTAATTTTGGGTCTTAGAAATTAGTAGAGCCGCGTTCGTTAATTTTATACTTCCAGCTATTACAGCTCTTAAAAACTCGAATGCAAACGAAAGTTTAAGACATACTATATTACGATATCATTGGCGAGGAATGTTTAGAAAAACGTTCTATTTTTTTTTACATTCTCTGCTTGTCATTATAACCCGAATTAATAGCATAGTTGTAATTACTAGTCAAACAACCATGAATTCAAGGCTCCGCAAAACTAGTAAACACGACTGCAAACAAGTTGCTGCCTTCCGTTGCAGAGACGAAAGTGAATCACGAAGGGTCTGAAGGCCATGAGGCGCCTGGTAGAATGCAGCCCGCTCAGCAACACTGTATTTCAGGTTGCGTTATAAATGCTTGCTAGGCGCTTAGTCAATGAATCTCATTTGTACGTTTAGAAAGAAAGTATAATTCATAAAAATTCAACATAATTTTTCACAATAAACATTATTTTATTTAAAGGAAATGGAAGAGAATTTCTGTTGAAGAGGGAGAAAATTTGCCCGGGTAAGTTTTCCTTAAATGCGACGTAATTGTAGTTCGGATGTCTCAAAAACAACCCAAGCGACTCTTCTCTTTAGATTCTGTAACGAAGTTTTCTCTATCACGATTTTGTGAAGCACGTGTTATTAGATGATAGTTTTTGTGTTATTAGTTTATAGTTTTTGAAAAAGAAACAAATTATGTGTTTATAGTTTCCTTTAACAATGAAATTTTCCAGTAAAACACACCACTTCGATTAAAATATATTATTTGGCGTTGAAATAAAATAAATTATTTGAAAATTAAGCATAATTTAAATTAGTTGTCTTTCCTACTTAGGTGTTTAGGTATTTTCCGCACGATGATTCACGTAGGATTTGCCAGGTAACCCCCCCTTGAGGGTTAGAAGTAATTGGATGTCAGAAAACCGCATTTTCCAGAATTCTACAAACAAAATGCGAAAAACTTCTGAGATTTTTCAATATTCATTTTAATATTCATGTAAAATCGATCAAATCAAGACCAAACGTTTATACAATTCTAGCTAGTTAATGAGTCCATGCCTTATTGTACGCGCCGAGACTAAGGACATCAGGACCGTTGTTTCGTCTGGCCACAGAAATTTTGCTACGTTCCTTTCACCATCTAGTGGAGGAAGTAGGTAACACTCGGGCGACGAAATAGTCGATTTAAATTTAGCTCAGAGGCTTCCTTTTGGCAAGAATATCTTTAACGTGCAGAAAATCTACATGTGGCAGCTGGCTTTACTTCTCCTCGGAAGACAGGCGTACGAAGGAATTTTTGCCCTTAAAAATCCAGGGCTTTGATTGGGTTTGAACCCGCAAACTTGCCGGGTACAACAGCCCGATAGGCTAACCTATATATCATCGAAGTCGAAGCTAATAAATTTCTCTTATGGAAAAGGAGTCATGTTGGAGTTATGTCGTTTGGAATGTTGAAAAGGACTGCAGATATTTACAGAACGGAACGCGCTCATTTGTTCGTTGCTTCTCAAGCGAGGGCCGGCGCCACGAAGGAGAGGCTGGCGAAGAAGTTGGTTACGCAAGAGCTTCCGCAGCCTTTCGCAGTCGCCTCCTGCGCGCCGCCGCCTCCACCCCCGCCCCCGCCCCCGCCTTCGCCTTTGTCTCTGCCTACGCCTACGTCTCCACCTCTGCCTTCTTCTTCGCCTCTGCCTCTGCCTACGCCTCTACCTCCGCTTCTGCCTTTGCCTCCGCCTTCGCGTCGCCTCCGCCTTTGCCTCCCCCTGCGCCTTCGCCTCCATCTCCGATTCACCTTCGCCTACGCTTACGCCCCCGCCTTCGCCTTTGCCTCTGCCTTCGCCTACGTCTCCACCTCTGCCTCTACCTTCGCCTATGCCTTCGCCTTCGCCTCTGCCTTCGCCTAAGCCTCTGCCTTTGTCTACGCCTCCGCCTCCGCTCCTGCCTTTCAACGCGTACCTCTGGCAGCGCGCGCGCGCGGCTCGTCCTGCACCTGCCGCGGGGCCTCGCTGGAGTGTGGCGCAACGCCGCTCCGCCTCCGCCACGCCCCCTTCGACCCTCCGCCCCGCCCCGCTTCAGGGCGCTCCAGTTCATTCCTATCCGCTCAAATCCCCTCGCTCCACCCTCCATCCCCCGCCACGTATCCTCCACCCCAGCTTCTCATGTGCAGCCTCTCCCATCCCTCCAGATGGTCCCTCTCGTCATCCATTGTAGGCATCTTCTATGGATTATATTCGTATACACTTAACTGAACTAAGGGAAACACGTTGTTTATGGTAACGAGAAGAAACTTCGATAAACTACAAATATAAACGGGACAAAGGAGGGATTTTTGTCGACTGCGAGAATAGCTTTTTTGTGAATTGTTTTTTCAATATTATGACAATGTGTTTATTCTCTACATCTCTTTTTTTATATACTTTCCTTCATTTGTTCATTTCTTTTCGTTTGTCCCCCTCGCAACGTTCTTTAATACACCCAGTTCCCTTACCGAACAAAATTTTCAAAATTGTTCGGTTTCCACCGTCTTCTGATTCTTTATATTATTTCATCTTGATTTAAAACCCACAAAATATCTTCAGCCAAGTTGAACTGAACAGTTTAGCCTTCTACCGTTTGCATTGCCTTTTCTCATCTCGTAACACTCCAATAGATTGTACCTTCACCTGGTTTCCTGCCAGTCTTTACACACTTCCCGACTTGCTTCCGCTGTTAACTTAGCGGTTACCTATTACCTTACTCTGTGGAGTAAACGAATATATTTGTGCCATATATAACACAAATCAAAGTTCACCCCATGGCTTGAACAATTTTTTAAGGTAGATATCTAGCAAATCTCACTGAGAAACAATAATTTCATCAATGTACTCGCGTTTTCTGTAATACGCTTCGATGGAGAATAAGAGTAGGCGTGCATATTCACTGTCTTAAAGACACTTCGGATCCTACACTTCGAATGGAAAAAGGACAAATAAATCCTCAACTTCCTTTCCTTACCTCACGCGCTGAGTCCCTCTGAAAGTGTGCTATCAGGCTAATGTTTGGGAGTCGAGAGAAAGTGTTAAGGAGTACACACACCACGCGGTCGGGAGGCACGGCGCGGCCCCGCTACCGGAACAAGGCTGCAACCCGACGTTTCCCAACGAGGGGGCAGTAAACCTCTCAGAGATTGCAACAGGGCTTCGGGCCGTGGGATGCCCCGGCGGAAAACGGACCATTATGCAGCCGCCTCCGCTGCCAACGCGATCTATTGGCATCTATTGGGAGCACGCGCGCCGAGCCCCGCAATCATCTGCAGCGGGTCAGCGCCGACAGAAGGTCAAGAGAGAGAAAGGCGAGGCACAGAGCGAAACTGAAAGTGAATGAACACCAAAAAGAGGAAACTTACAGGCAAAGTAAGAAAGGGAACGTAGTACGGGTTTATCAGTAGAATTGGAGAGAGAAAACGGATCAAACATGTTTTTTGGAGAGCCACTTGTAAAAGTAGTTTTTTCAGAGCATACACAGCGGGCAAAAGTTCAATATTTAGCTCTAGTGCTAAAAATGAGACGATCAAGATAAATCTTTGAAAGAAACAATGAAAACAAATAATTTCGTGTGACCGCTTCAGCTACTACTGACCTCAAGGAATTTGTATACTTGAGTATAATTATATTGAAAGCCAGTAAGGCTTTCTAAAAATAGTGTATGAGACACGCGGTAAAAGTGATTTTATTTTGCTCGCAGGATTGCGCCAATCGGCCTGTCGACCTCGTGTTGCAACCTTTCCTTTTCGTAAAATAAAATATCTTTTACCACTAGTATCATAAATAACTATTTCTGTACGAACTAGGATAAAGATGATAGAGGAGAACACTGTCGACAACCAAGTTTCAGCCTCGAGAACAAGTAATTGAATAGGGAAGGCCTATGCATCTAAGAAACAAGCGTCTAAATACGAAAGGCCAACGATTGAACTCTTACTTAAGTAGCTGGAGTGCTGGATGCTGTTTGAAGCGAATTGAGGAGGATGGGAAAGCAAATCAGAAAAAAGTTAATGGCAGGGGAGAGAAATTGGAGAGAGAATACTTACGAAACATGTTAAAAATCTATTAATCTATCTTTATGTCTCGCGTAATAGAACTATATTTTAAAATAGTTTCTGAAAGCTGTGAAACCCTTAAAACTAATATTACGTTCTTCATAAATCAAATTTTGAGATTTTTTAAGATAGAATAAACGGAAAACTCTTAAGAAAAAAAATCAAGGTATTCGTTATAAAAGAAAAACAACATAAGCAATTTATAACAGTAATCGAGTTATAACTTTCACCAGTTTATTGTACACATTTAGCCTGAACTACATTTTTTTATTGATCTTCTTTGTATCAATCAATATACTACGAATTTATGTAATGGTTTGAAGATAAAAGTATTTTTACTTTGAACGAAAATAAACAGATCATTTCGTCACCCAAATATCTAAACAGAAAAATAATACATATCGTTACACCTCCTTCAGATGGAAAAGGTCGGCTCCAAGAATAGAATCGATTGAAGATGTGATAAAAACTGTACGAAAACGATTCATAAGTCAGGTGAAGGCAGGCAAAGAAGAAACAACTTTCAGCTTCAAATCTTGATTTCCACGTCCTCCAGACGCGCACAGCCTTTCCTGACAGTGTCCGTAAAATATCTCAACGTTTATTCCTCCGCAGCGCCGAGCGGCCGCGCTCTCTGCGTCGAAGAGCCGACGGGAGGACTAAGCCGTTTCCCAACGACAGGCTATAAAACCTTGCAGAAGCCGAGGCAGCTGCGAAGTCGACGGAGGTTGCATCACCTGCTTTATGCTCGATTATTCTCCAAAGGAGGATCACTGGAATGACGAGAAGGCAGAGCCGTAGCAATAAGGAAACGGTGATGAATTGTCGTAGGCGTTGCATTCTAACGTCAGGTAAGAGTTAAGCGGGACACTAACCCATTAACGAGTGTTCAAAATAATAGAGAATTATATTATATTTCAGCGCTTGTGTTGCTTTACATGAGAAAATGTACCGTTAAAAATGTGTGGGCTTATAAAATAAACTTTGCGTTTTTAGGTACATAAAAAAGTACTCAATGAGTTGCGTATCGTGTTTAGTTGCTATCATTAACCTCATTTAAAGCAATGATGCAACGCAGAGATTTTCCGTATTTTAATCAATTATGAAGCAAACGACCGACATAAATCTTGAAATAATTTCTTTCTCGGTAAAATCTTGCCAACAAGCGAAGGGAAAGCGAGAGTCAATCTGGAGCTTTCCAACGTGAATATCTTAGTCTAATTAAGTGTTTATCTGTTTGTATCGTGGCACCTGTGTGCGAATGCCTTCGCTTCGATGCCTCCTGAGCACGACACGAGCAAAGCTTTCGTTTTCAGGTTCTTATTGAAGTGTCGAGACAAGAGTAAGCGCCCTTTCGTTTTTTCGTTAAGGTATTCAATTTTCAAGATTAGATTTTTGCAATATTATTGCAAACATTACGTCCCTGGCATTGATAAGCTATACAAATTAATGTGTTCATTGTGTATTGTGGCATATCAATTTTTTGAACAGTACGTAAGGACAATGAAAACATGAATATTATCCTTTGAAGAAAATCTCAAGGATTGTTTTGGCGCGCTATTTGAATTAAGGCGACTGCTTTCCTCATCCACTAAATATTTCTCAAACCACTATGGCTTATTAAAAAGGGTTCAATTTCATGAACACTGTGTTGGAATTGTACGAATTTCAATCTGCTGCGTCTCTTGCCTTCCTCAAAACAAACGGAATATTTAGAGACTGTTACTATATTTGAACGATTCAGTGTATTGTGTTCTTTCATCTTATTCTTATTGGCTGAGAGTTTATATTCATAAATGTTTTTTTAAATAATACGCATTTTATTCGCTATAAAATAGAAGGGTTGAGTATTATCTTTTCACTTGCACAATCATTCTTATTTAATTTTGCAAGTTATTTATTTTTCAAAACAACCCAAGAAAAAGTTTAAAAGATATTTTCGTAAAGCTAATGTGTAAGCAAATTTGTGATTGTTCTCCAAGAAGCCGATTAGCAATGAATTTTTAGAATACAAAATCGTACGACTTAAAGAACTCTTTAAATAATTTAACGTTCTCGGAAATGGCATTTGTAGTGAAATTTATGACGATTTGTGATTAAATGACTTTTTATTGGGTTTCAGGAGTACAGACATTTTCTGAGATGCTGGTATGCTGACCCGTATGTCAAAGGTGCTTTCCTAAAGTGAATTGCAAAAACTGGAGCTAACATTTATAATTGCACATTCGTAATAAGATTTACTTGTTGAATTACTTCATTAAATACAATTCGCTTGTGCAAAGTACAGGTTACCAAAAATTTATCTCAATTTATCTAGGAAAACACAATCGATTATACATTTTCCTCCGAGAGCCTCATTCCCTCGATTTTATACAAAAATATGTTTTATCTTTCCAACATTTTTGAAGGTGCGCCCATCATCCTGGACGCACACCAAGAGTTTTTCAGTATGTTGAAAAGAAACACACTACACGTTTTAAGAATTATTGTATGATAATACTTCAAATAAAAAGGTAATTCACTCCAAGTTTCGGGAAAATAGTGTTTCTCTACACAAGTTTAAACGCACTGAAGTGCAGCAGCCAAATGTGTTGGTTTTGTTTTGCAACTTAAAACTTAGCTGCAAACGTAAAGCAAAAAAACTAAAAAAATCATCTAAAAATTACCTTCAAAAATATTTTACGCGTAAAACCACTGAACTACACACAATAAAACATTAACCTTCTAATATTTTTTAAATATATATTTTATTGATTTTGACGTAATTTCATCGGGTGACACAAAAATCGACATTCGGAGACATTCTCATTTGGAAAACAATTTTGTAACATCATTACAGAAAAAAAATCACTTAATATCACGAAAAAGCTCGTACATACGATTTTTGCAACATCCACACACAGTAGGATCTAGAGATGGCAAAAAAACATCGATGTTTTTAAAACATCGATTTTTTCGAGCAGAAACATTGATATTATAACATCAATGGTTTGCTTTTGATGTTGTCGATCGATACATTTATGCAAAAAAAAAAAAATGTTTTAAAAAAAATCAAATGATATACATAAAATTTCCATTTCTAGTACCTACTTTATTCGTGGATTGCTCGCTATAAACAACCATTGACAACTGTCACTATTGTCAATCCCAATGCGGCACGTAACCGCTTGTCAACCTTTGTCCAGTGTTGTTCCTTTTTATAATTTTGTACGCAGTAATATCGTTAAATAGCAATTTGAACCGTGACTTCATCGACATTGATTAGAAGCTAATAGTTAAAGTACAATATATTTTAAACTAATATTGACATCTTATGTATCACATTAGAACCCAAACATTTTACTTCGAAACGTTTGATAATTTTTAAAACACCGATGTTTTTTATGGATGCTTTCATCGACATCAAAAACCTTTTGGTGCCGTATCGAAGCATCGAAGTTTCGCTAAATGTGGCCGTCACTAGAAGGATCACTGTCGCTGGACTCACCTCTGGGGTCTTGGGGGCGAGCGGAGCACCAAGTGCGAGCCGAGGGTGCGTCTGAGTCGGTGGCGGCGGCGGCGGCGGCGGTGGCGGTGGCGGTGGCGGAGTGAGGCGCGGAAAGCGATCCAGCGCGCGTGGCCCGTGGGGCTTATATAGCCGCGGTGGCGCGGGGCGGCGGTGGGGGCGCGCCCCGCCGGAGGAGGAGGAGAACTTGATGGTGGGGGTGGGGGTGGTGGGGTGGCAAAGGCGGCGGCATTCCACCGCCGCGCATCCCGCGTCCCCGCCCCCGCCCCCGCCGCCGCCGCCGCCGCCGACCTTGGCGCCGCTAACAGGACTTTCACTCTCAACTCCGCCGCTCCGGTGGCGGACGAGCCGGGCGCCGACGTCCAATGTCAATCGCGAGCGCGCGAGGCGACGGCGGCGGCGGCCGAAGGAACCGAATGGCGAGGATCCGCTTTCCTCTCTCTGAGGCGGTAGCTCAGTGCATCAACTGATGTCACTGCAGCGCCTCTGACCGGGAGGTCCTAGGTTCCCACTCTCCACGGCGGCAGGATTTTCGACACATGCTTTTCAGCTAGGTCGCATTCAATCGCTGTCTGGAGGAGAATTCTAGCGACCGGCCGCTCTGATCGGTAGTTTTACGTGGTTTCTCCGATCAACACCAGGCGAATGCCGGAGCAGTACCCTACGAAACGGGCCACGGATCGCGCGAAATCTTTCCTTCCTCTTCCATGTCCTATCCTCTCCCCTTACACACACACTAACATGCTCTACACTAACACATGTTCCGGGAGACCCGTCTGGAGCTTAGAGCTTGTCCCCGCTGGGGCGGTGCCCCGCTGGTGGGGGAGTCCTGGTTAGGGGGAAACCCCACTAGCCGACGGTAGGTCGGCACCGGATCTCGCCATCCAGCGGGGGAAGATCACCGCCATCTCCCGAGAAAAAAACATGCACTACACTAACGGGACTAATGACCAAAGCAGTTGAATGCCCGGAAACACGAAAAAATCAATCAATCAATCTCTCTCAGGAAGTTACATTCAATTACAATTGCCTACTTTTCTGAGTGCAGCTTTGTGTATGAGTTTTAAACTTACATTGTGTCTGTCATCTATTTTTTTTATATTACCTCACATTTGCCGACCCGGATGGCCGAGGTGGCTAAGAGCGAGTACCGACTCAGCGCTTCGGTCCGAAGAGGCGCGGGTTCGAGTCCCGCCTTGGGCATGGTTGTTTGTCCCTTGACTTTGTATGTGTTGTCGCGGAGGGCCTCGCGTTCTGCTGACCCCAGATCTGAGGAGCCCGCAAGTGTTTGTCTAGTGTATGGTCGAATATGCGTCCCTTCGGGACGTAAAGGGCAACCGGCTGTCGGCTGGATAAAAGCCCTAGGAAAAAAAAACCCTCACATTTCGTTTGACCTCTGGGATGGCTCATCGCCAGCATATTAGCTTCCCGTGCTGTGGTCTCTGGTTCGATTCCCGGCCGAGGCAAAAATAGAGTAGTAACTTTCCTTTAGAATCGTACCCGTTTCTGTAGCTGTGTGACGAAGAAAACCTCAAGCAGGCGGATCTTCCTAGTTACGGTGAAGAGCATATGACATGTCCGCCTCATGTCGCTCTTATTCCCAAGTATGGGAATTTAACTAGGCGCAGGCATGGGGTACACCGTTTAAGTGGCTGGCGAAGTCCGACTACCGACCCAATAACGATATATACATACATTTCATTTCATTTACACTACTGATTGATTGATTGATTTGTGTTTCCGGACGTGACAACAGATGACGTCATTTATCACGTAAGTGTAGGGCATGTTCTTATCGCTGCAGGTGACGGTAATCTTGCTCCGCTGGATGGCGAAACCCCACGCCAACCTACGTCGGCTTACAGGCATTTTCCCCAACCAGGTATCTCCACCAGCGAGGCACCGCCCTAACCTGGATAAGCTCTAGTCTTCTGTCTGGTACCCCGACATCTGTGGTAGTAAAGTGCATATGAGTGTATGTACGTGTAAGGAAGGGATGTGGAAAGAACGAGGAAGAGGAAGGAAAGGTCACGCGCGGTTCGTGGCCCATTTTTTAGGGTACTGCTCCGGCATGCGCCTGCATAGATCGGAGAAACCACTGAAAACTACCGATCAGAGCAGCCGGCCGCCAGAATTATCCTCCAGATTGTGGATGAATTTGACAAAGTTGATAATATTGTGTCGAAAATTCTGCCACCGTCGGGAGTGGAACCCCAGGACCTCCCGGTCAGAAGTACTGCAGTAACATCAGTTGATGCTCTGAGACACCTTTGCCGATCATTTACATTACTCTTTACGTCTTCCTCCACCTCTTACCTGACCCGATCTAGATGACCGAGATTGCTTAATTAGACGGATGCGCCATGGCAGTATGGGAGCAATGAATCCAGGGTTGGAATCTCATCTTGGACATTAAAGTTTGCTTGTGTGTTGTGGCATGATGGAACTCTTTCTTCCACCATGCTTCATCATTCAAATCTTGACTGTATAAGTTGGCACGCCTGGAGGTGGAGAGTTTGATGAAAACTAGGAAAGAAAAACAATAGTTTTAAAAAGACGCAGGGGAAATTAGAGCAGCAAATAAGAGGCAGAGGTATGGAAGAAGAAGAAGAAGGCGAGACGACAGACGAGTGGGAAATGAAGACGTAAAAGACATTTTTTCCTCAAATACTTCATAATTTTATTTAACTTATTGACCGTTTATATTGATCAAATTAGATACCCTCTGGGGATAGATCGCGAAACTTGATTCAGTCCACTTGCTCTAACCACCAAGCTACTGAGTTTACAAATGTGTTCAATGGTTTCATAGACAGGCTGTGTAACCCATTATTTGATTATAATTTGTCACTATGCAGACGCTTTATTGGATACATAATTACGTCGTAAGTAATTGCCTACCCGGTATGATGGCTGAATGGTGACAATTGAAAGTTAATATTTTGCTTTTCTGTCGATTCTTACGCGAACACATGTAACGTGTCTTGCCGACAGTTACGAAAACAACACGTAATAAAATGTGGGACTGAACAATCTCCACGACGTCTTATAGCAGTTATAATAAAACCCACACAAACAAACTGTATGAATGAGGATTTGTTTTCATTTTAGCGTTTTATACTTGAGTAATTTCCGATTGGTCCGTAAACAAACGGTCATCAAAATAATTCTGAAACATGCAGTCGGTAGCACGCATATGCCAGCCGAAGAAATTTCAGCAAATTTATAACAGTGAATACAGAATTATCGATTTATTCTTTTTATTCTGTACATAGAAATTTCCAGAATTGTCTTTTAGATTATAAATTGGAAGTCTTGGGGCAGAACAATGTAAGTCACTGCAACCACAGAAAGCCTTTAATTATTTGTAAATGTCAATATCTTAATTTGGGTCGAAGAGTGTTTCATCTTGCTAGTGACGCCGGCTCTCTATCTATATACACAAAACATACAGTAACATTAAAATTTACGAATAGCGCGAGACTCGTTGTAGCCGTATATTGCACTGCCCCGTGCCCTTCAATTCAATTCTTATTAGCAGCGTGCCACAAACAGGTTTAACAGCAGTTTACAACTTTCTATTCTTCGGTTTAGAATTTTTGAGACATTCTTGGGAACATTACAATTAACTGCGTTATTTGAATGTTTTTCAACAATTAATGCCAATAATTTTTCATTTTTATATGACTTGTATTATGCAAGCAGTATATCTACGGATGTACTATCCAGTACGATGTCTTCGATTTTTATTCATTTCAACACTATTCGGCAACCCAAGCGATGAAATACTACAGTGGTATCGATAAAATATTGGGCTGACAGTTGAACATAAACTAGAAATATTTTGTGCCGCTTGGTGTGATCTTTCTTTACGACCGATCATTATAAAGGGCTTCGGTAACTAATGTGAATTCCTAAGTTTATTTGATTCGTAACAGTGAGAAATAAGACTGTTATGGAAAGGTGTGTGTGTGTGTGTGTGTGTGTGTGTGTGAATGTGTGTGTGTGTTGTAATGATCAACAAAATTCAGTTTGGTTACCAATTTCAATCTGATAAATTCTGAGGAGTAGTTCTTAAAACATGTAACAACTTAAGTACGTCCCAACTAATAAATTTTGTGTACATTTTCATACTTTTCAGGGCGAAATTACAAATTGAATTTTCTGTTTACCATTAAATACTTATTTTACAAAGTGTGAATATACTAACGAGTCAATAAATCTCCTGGATATTAATCTTGAGCATGGCGGAAATTTGTTGATTCGATTGGTTGATTGATTGATTGTTTGTTAGTGATTTAAGGTACGTAAACTGCTCAAGTCCCGTAAGTGTAGTTCATGTTGATATCGCGGGAGGTGGCTGTGATCTTTGCCCGCTGAATGGCGAGAACCGATGCCACCCCGTCGGCTAGCGGAGTTTCCCCTCAACCAGGTATCTCGCACCAGGACAAGCTCTAAGCTCCCGACAGGTCTCTTGGCATGTGTAATAGTGCAGTGCATGTTAATATAAGTGTGTGTAAGTAAGTAGTGAGGATAAGACAAAGATGAGGAGGGAAAGATCGCGCGCGGTTCGTTGCTCCTTTGTTAGTATACTGCTCCGGACTTCGCCTAATGTTGATCGGAGAAACCACGTAAAACAACCGATCAGAGTAGCCGGCCACTAGAATTCTCCTCCAAACAGCGACTGAATTCGACCTAGCTGTGTATCTAGTGTCGAAAATTCTGCCATCGTCGGGAGTGGATCCCTGGAACTTCGCGGTCAGAGACACTGCAGTGGCATCATATGATGCCCTGAGACACCTCTCCCGTTCGCTTGAAAGATCAGGATCAGGAAACCCGCTTATCAAAACAATCGGTCTAAGAATTCGATTTCCGCCAGCACCAGGAAGTCGAGATTAAACCCAAGAAGTACATATATAGAACCTCACCGGGACTGAATACGCCATTTGAGGTTCACTCCACCACAGTCCATTCGAGGTTTACTCCACCACAGTCCATTCAAGGTTTACTCCACAACAGTCCATTCGAGGTTCACTCCACCACAGTCCATTCAAGGTTTACTCCACCACAGTCCATTCGAGGTTCACTCCACCACAGTCCATTCGAGGTTCACTCCACCACAGTCCATTCGAGGTTTAATCCACCACAGTCCATTCGAGGTTTACTCCACCACAGTCCATTCGAGGTTCACTCCGCAAGGCGATGCCTTTGGACTCGCCGCAACCCGTGTTGGTCAATATATTAATTAAATGTAATTAATAGATGGAGTACAAATGGTACGAAATTGCACATTAGCTGAACATACATTTTCCAGTTTGATGCGCCATACTTTTTAAGCGATTTTATAAAGCCTACTCCTGAAATGGCAGTGAGCGATAGTTGGAACATACATAAGTTGATTGGATTGCGCAGTCGCTGTCTACCGGGCGTTGACTCGACCGCCCATTGAGCTCCGGGCCATTCAGAAGCGCGCTTGAGATATACGACTGTCAAGATGCCCAGCTGACCAACCGCGCCGCTCCGACAGCAGCTCCGCTCCTTGGAGTCGCCACGCAACATGTTCGGCTGCCAAAGCTTCTGCTCCGATGTCAGAACGCCACGAATGAGATTACAAACAGCCACGTCGAATTCATCCCACTGCATTCCCACAGATATCTACGACAAATAAATGTGTCTCTTACGAGCTAAGAATGTGAAAATGAGGTTTCGGCTTTTAAAGGTAATGGAAATTGTTCTTGATTTTAGATAGCTTCGAAAACCTCATGGAAGTTTGTGAATTGGAAATGATTCTGCATTTCAACCTCCCAGTGGTTCTCATTTTTTAAACTTAATAGTTTGGTGGGAGTAAATACAACTTAATGCGATTATTATTTCAAGAGATCTCTTAATTTATATGTATTATATTTGTAGGATTGGGTAACAACTTGAAACCATGAGTCTCCAAAATTGTTATTGCTGGATGTGCGAATTCAAAAGCGTTGGTAACTTTAACTCCAATACAAACGTAGATAAAAAAAGTATTTAGCTGACTCCACTCTCATATTAGGTTTGTTCTATAATGCTCAAACTGTTCTATACAAACGCGTTAACTATTCAAGGTATATCTCGAAGAATTTCGTGCCTGCGTTTGTCCTATAGTTGGTAGCGGTAGCAGCCGCTGTATGTGGTAAGTTGGGATTGAGATTTCGAACACTAAACAGGGTGCAATTTGACTCTGTGCTCCAGGGAGAACGAATCTATGAATAAAACGAAAACCATTGTTGCATATGCTGTAAGAATAAACGCTAGTACCGTTTTCATTCCCTATTTCGATTATCTTAACTTCTTTACTGCAACATTTCTAAGTAAATCTACGTTTGAATTAACTGGATCTCCAGCAGGAGACTTATTTTTTAGCAGCAAAAATCAAGCTCTGTAGGGGATAACGCCCGTCAACTGTTCAAGGCATCTCCCGTCAAGTAGTATCCGGAGTTCGAATCCCACAATAGTGTTCAAATTAAGATTTGGTCGGAAGAGGGTTCTGATGAATTGACACCACCATTCGGTGATCCACTTTTGTATATACACTTTTGTGTAAATATAATTATTTTTAAAAGTTGAAATGCATGTTGGTGATCCTGGGGTTGAGTAATGGGCTAGCACGAGCTAATAATTACCTATCCCTTAACATCATTCACATAAAATCCATTTCACTCATCAATTCATACATCCTGAGAGCAATGCTCTGAGTAAAGCTGCAAACCAAGTGAGACACTACAAGGCCAATTATCGCGTTCATAAAGTAGAAGGTACTAATCCCACACTTGTGTTAGCTTGTAAGCTAACATTACATCCAACGATAACCGAACGTAATCTATTTTAAAGAGCGTCTTAAAACAGCGTCCAAAAACATCCTTTATCAATCTCCTTCCAAGAGTCGTTTTATTTATTTATTTATTTTATTTAATAGGTAATTATTACAGACAAATTAGAAAACTTGATGCAATGTGGCTAGGCCGAGGGCCTTTAAGCCATTACAATACCTACATTCTACCGCGTTCTAACCTTTCGAATTCTGGTATTCACCCCAAATGGTCTCTCCTTCGCATCAAAGCCGCGGAAAAGAGACCATAAGGTACGGCTGAGGAAAAAACCCCTGAAGGGGGAAAAACCTGCCGTCAGAAGCCGAGTACATGCTAATCTATCCGGTTTTTAAACTATTTATTTATTTGGCGCGGGCGTCAGGCATTCTCCTTCCAGTGTTTGGCCTCCTCCGCACCTGAAAACAAACAGCACCACAGAAAATCGTCCGCACCAACGCCTCTGCCCTAACATTTCCGATCGTTTTATCGAAATCGAGTCGTTTTATCGAAGCGTTTTATCGAAATCGAGTCGTTTTATCGAAAACGCCCATCCCCAAAATCCCCCCCTCAAAGAAAAGAACAAGGCGCAGATGCAGCAAGCCTTCATAAACTTTCGACAGATTTACACCCCCCCCCCCAACAAAAGAGAAATGGCAAGGCGCAGACAGAATGCCTGTCTTGGCGAGGCGTGCGACTGGCGCCCACAGTAAACATTTATGGCCCGCGCGGGGAGTTCCTTCCCACAACGGCGGTAGCGGTCGCTTCGGGGGAGGATGCGGCGGCGGCGGCGGCGGCGAGGGCTCCGTGCCCCACTGCCCTCGATCGGCGCCGCGCGGCTCCCTCCAACCTGCAGATCTGCCTCGCGCACAGTGGTGCCGAAAGAGAAGAATCGCGCGACGCGTGTTTGGGGTCGCTTTTTACCACTACGAACTTTCGTACATTGTTATTTATTTTACAAGCCGCCAAAACACACCGGCATGTCCAAGTCAGTTTTAATGAACGAGCACTGTAGCGCATTGTATATTTACTAACAAGAACATAATATTCTTTTAGCCATTTCTTTTAGCCTTCTCATAATCATATACAAAATGTTTTACCTTATCCTTTATTATTATTATTATTATTATTATTATTATTATTATTATTATTATTATTATTATTATTATTATTTATTTTTTCACAGCTTTCTGGCACATGTTTGAGGAGTCATACAGAGATTTCTATCGAAGCATGATTTTCGTAGTACATTACTTTTAACAAAAATATATTTTATTTTAAGAACTAATTAGAAGATAAACATTTCTACAAATATAAATTTAAACACTCAGTTTATAAATTAAAAAGTAAATAAATCTTTAACACAAATTTATTTAGGAACCCATAAATCTTCTGACTAAAGAACACGTGCTCAGTATCACAGCTTTCAGTAGATTGATGATAATGTTCGTCTCGATCCCCAGTTTATTCAGAGTGCTTCATTATTATTGTTATTATTATTATTATTATTATTATTTATCAACGAAAATATGTTTTCTAATTATTTGACATATTTTATAAGTGTATATCTGTACGATTAAAAGTATTATTTGACTTCCTCAGTACCCGTTATTACTACGGATTTGATAAGAATCCAATTTTTCTACGGTAGGAAGCATTATTAATTTTAAACAAAATAATAAGCCTCTTCATCTCCGAACACGAGTAAAGAGCATATTAAGGCGATGGGATGGGCAAAGTATTTTTATGGCAATGCATTTTTAATTTTGAATGATGTTGGTGTTTACAAAATAAATACATTTTTATAGCCATCAATTTTAAATTATATTGAAAAATATGTCTTTAGACATGTATTATTTACAGTGTAGAAGAACTGCTTTGATTCAAACCTCCAAGTATCTTAACCTTGGGGGAAACAACGAAAATATCAAAATTTTGAAGTAATTTAGCTTGTGGTTTCTTAATTGTGTAAATTTTACAGTATTTACAGTTTTGTGTAATTTTCTTAAACATAATTTTATTAATTAAACAAAGTTTATTTCTATCTTCGCATCTTTTATACTTGATTTCTGAGTTTTATCCAATCATCCGTGTTTCCGAATATTCAAATCGACTGGATGACAATTTCGCTCCAGAAATAGCAATTTTACTCTAATGCCAAGATTACATTTGTGAAAATGTAATCTTGACATTAGAGCGTAAAATGTAATCTTGCTCCTCCTAATATTGAATTTAAGTTTTCGCCACTTATATAGGTTTTCGGGTTTGGACATTACAACCGGAATATATTTATTAGTTCACTTTAAACGAATACTAATTTCACTATTTTTTAAAACGACCTTCAATTTTTATTCAGTTAAAACAAGTTAGTTCTGGATGACTAATTCCATACGGCTTAATGAATTCAAGGGAAATGAACTATATCCCTTAATTGCGATTTAGAAGGTACACAAAAATACATGTAATTTATACAAAACGTGAAATTTCTTCATAGAAAAAGTTTTTAATTGACCAAATAGTACTTTATTTTCACTTTCGGATTGCAAGTTAGATTCTGGCGAAACATATACTTTGAAGACGTCTTTTAAGACGATGAAAATATTGTTTGTACATGTAAACATCCTTGAAAACATATTTTTATTGTTGTCTGAAGTTTTTATTACTGAGCAATGTTTATTAATTAAACACAAGTATCCTTTTCGTTGTTTGACAATCATTGAAAATATTTCTAAAAAGTCTTTATTGGCCATATACAAATGTTCTAGTGTTACTTAGTCGCATCTTCAGGAGTACATAAATAATAATTTTTTTAAAACATGTCAATTATTTATTATAAAATATCCGGGTTATAAGAGATATCAACCACAATACTAGGCTATATAAATCGGGAAAATTTTCCAGAAACTCGTGCATGACTGAATTTTCTGGAAAGTAAATTTATGTAGCCTACTATTATGATTGATATTTCTTACAACCCGGATATTTTAACATGGATTATCACAAAATCTCTGCTGTCATAATAGAATTATTTATTATTTTTATAAACCATACGTGGAAAGCTGGATAATAAAGATTTTTTTGATGAAAAGATTTTATTATTGTCAAAAAACGAGAAACATTGTGTTTAATTCTTAATATTTTTGTAAGAATCATAATTTTCAGATATTTTGTCTGTTTGTCATCTGCCCAAGTGTCGGTTCAGGCCAGTGTGCGCGGCTGCCTGCCCGTCCCGCGCCGACGCACGGGGTTCGGGCTGCGTTGCGGCACCGGGTAAAGGTCAAGTTGACTCGTCGGTAAGTGGGAGCACACGATGTGCACCTTAATGAATTACCGGGGAGTACGAATTTCTCCCATTTCTTCCCCGGAGAGGCACCTTCGACCGCAATGTAGATGAAGTCGAATTCATGGCCACGTACTGCGCTCACTAGGGTCGTCCTGAGATGTTATTATGCAAATTCCGACGAAGGATGACGCAGTCGAGAGTGCTCTTGAGCTGTTTACCGGTGTGCTTAATTCTTAATGTGGTAGTTTGTTATTCATAAGACCGTGTTCACTCAGAGATGACTGATATATTTGGAAATTATTGAAATGGATTTGCATTTTGGAAATAAGTGGCATTTCATAACTGAATGACCAAGAAGTCTGTCAAAAATTAATTAAAATATTTATTGAAGTCTTCTAAAAAATTAAATGCCTAAAAATATTGACACTTGAATAGTTTTTGCGAAGAAACGGTCAATATTTGTCCGTTACACTTAATGTAGATTGTATTTTCGTAAAGTGAACATATACATACGTTGAAATACCTCTTGAATATATTTTATTGAATATTTGTACAAGAAATCCAGGATATTGTGTGCAGATACATGGAAAAATAAGCAAGCCGAGACGTGTGTTGAGTAAGGCTAGGATCCGTGAGGTAGGTCAGGTTAGGAAACTCGACGTCTAGGCATGTTGAGAAAGATTCTTAACATTACAAAACTTTCATTACTTGCGCACCATACTTGTCTACCAAGTAATTATCTAGATCTCGTCGTATATATAATAAGATAATCTTTTGCAAAGACTTTGCAAGATAAAACGATCTAAATTGACAGATGGGCTAATGGACAACTATCAATAACTAATTTGATCAAAGGCTTTGGTGTGAAAATGAAGTACCTGACTCATTTCTTTTTTTTTAGAGTGCCAGTGTACTGGGGTGTACACAATCAAGCAGAGTAGTCTAATACTTGACTTTTCTCAGAAATTTAAAAAATGATAATTTAGGTGATTGTATGAGACGCGTTTTGGATGATTTTACTTTTCTAGTCAGTATCACGAAGTGATAGTTAATTTCTTATGCTAGGTAAGAACTCACAACACTACCAACAGCGTTACGAAGATTGGCAGCGCGCTTCCTGTTGCACGATTATTTATAAGACATTTTATGTCTATTTCCTTATAAGAAGTATTTTAATACAAGACGATGACGCAAATGTCAGGAGGTAACCAATATTTATTTTTAGCTTGTGATTCGGTTTTCGGGACATTTCGAGATTCTTTCTCCTAAAATGATGTAAAATGTATGTATGGTTTACATTTAAACACGACTTTAGTTCACATCAGAATATTTACTCAATACCGAAATTACATTAATACAATCGAGAAGGCCTTGAATTTGTCATGACGATAGTGTTGGCTTTCGGTGATTGTTTACAGTAAAGTCTGAACCAACAGTTATCTTGCGCAGCGAATTATTATCAAACTGATCTGTAACGAAAGCATTAAAACAACTGAAACTTACACAAGACTTCGTCAAAAGTTTGGACAAAACACACTTTCAAGATCTAACTGGTGTAAAAGGTTCCGAGAAGGATGAGAGTGGATTAAAAATGTATCACACGCAAGGCAGCCACGAACATCAGAAACTCCTGATAATATTCAACAAATCGAAGAATCGGGAATTCGCAATGATCAGCGGGTTTCCGTATGTGATATATCACATATCCACGTTCGAGTCCAGACGGCGGCAGGAATTTGGACACTAGCTTTTCAGCTAGGTCGAATTCAGTCGCTGTCCGGAGGAGAATTCTAGCGGCCGGCTGTTGTGATTGATAGTTGTCCGTGGTTTATCCGATCAACACTAGACGAATACCGAAGTAGTACCCTAAGAAACGGGCCACGGATCGCGCGCGATCTTTCCTTTCTCTTCCTTGTCCTATCCTCTCCCCATACGCACACACTTACTCTAACATGCATTACACTACCACACATGCCGGGAGACAGGTCGGGGACTTAGAACTTGCCCCGGCAGGGGCGGTGCCCCGCAGGTGGGAGATACCTGGTTGGGGAAACCCCATTAGCCGACGGTAGGTCGACGACGGATCCGGCCATCCAGCGGGGGAGACCACCACCACCACCTCCCGAGTAAAATCTCTCTCTACACTTACGGGACTAATTACTATAGTAGTTGACGCGCCCGAAATCACTAACAATCAATCAATCACTTACTTCACACATATGTCCCAAAAAAGCATATGCAGTTCCACATGATCCACAAAAAGTTGTAATACAGGATAATTTGGGCAACGTGAATCTAAAAACTGCTTAGTGTTAAACAGAACGTGCACACAGTTTATGTGTTAAAAAACCTGTCCAGCCGTTTTAATCAAGAAGATGATGCTTTTCTACGAAATGTAGTAACTTGTGACGAGACATGGGAGCATTTCTGCATTCCTGAAGCTAAGAAGGCAAGCATGAAATGGCGGAACAAATCTTCACACAGAAAGCGAAAGTGGCCGCTTCAGCAGGAAAGGTGATGGCTACAGTGTTTTAGGTCATGATGGACATTGATAGATTGATGATTATGAGCGCGTCAACGACTAAGATCAATAGTCCCGTAAGTGTAGTTCATGTTTATATCGCGGGAGGGGTCGATGAGTTTCCCCGCTCGATGGCGAAGTCCGGCGCCGAGCTACCCGTCACGAGGAAACGAGAGAGGTTAAAACGGCGGCGGGGGAGAAGTTCTCACCAAGCCCCGGATATTTTCCAGGGTGCATTGCCCTACATCCATCTGGTTGAGGACGTCTGGTACAATATGTCCATGCAGCGTCTAAACGGATATCGTTTTTCTACTAACATCAACACATTCGCGTTCCATTGTTCTCAGTAATTCCTAATTGCGTCAATTATATCATGCACTGATCATTACTTCTTTAGTTTACTATTATTAATCCTTTCTTAAGTCGCAGGATTCGCATTTCCGGCGGCGATGGTGTAACGGTTAGCGTATCGGGCAGTTATACCCAAGTTCGCGGGTTCAAACCCGATCCAAGCCGTGGATTTTTAAGGCGAAAAAACCCAGCGTACGCCTTCCTTTGAAGGGGAAGTAAAGCCGTCTGTCCCATGTTAGTAGATTTACTGCATGTAAAAGATTCTCAAACCTAAATGAAGCCTTTGAGCTAAATTCAAATTACCTGTTTCGTCGCCCAAGTAATACCTTCTTTCTCCCCTAGTAGGTGAAAGGAGCGTAACGAAATTTGCGTGGTCAGACGGAAGCGCAGGCCTCATGGCTTGAGTCTCGCCACGTAAAATAAGGCATTCATTCGTTCATTCATTTCCAACGCATTTTTTTCAGTTTTTGCCTCTAGTGTGTACAGCTGAAGGGTTTAGTTAATCTTTTTAAGGTTTTTTTCCAGGTGAATCGTGTTCTGCTCTGTATTCCAGCAGGATAAACCTTTAACCACACACAAGAGATAAACTTCCGTGCTGCTTGTGGGTTAAGAATAAACCGACCAGTCTCGTCACATCACACACACGTATACTACTCGTGCAACTTTTTTTGAACGATGGATTGAGGAAATGCGGGTGGAGTGGGGGTATTAGTTACAAAGTTGGCCACAAGAGTGTTTACAGTAACGCCAATCTTCGAAAAATCAAAGTCAACCTGCTACGTGTGCGGACAGGTCACCGCTCTGGGTAGGCAACAGAAGGGACACTAGATAGGAGTTTTAGTTGAAGGATCTGGACCTGTCTCAGCCATTTCTTCAGATAATGGTAATAAAGCTGAACAGAAGTTCCCGACTATGAAAGCAACAAGACTTCTGTTTCGCGCCAACGAAATTTTAATATTTGGAATGTTGTCATCAGTGCTCGTTGTGAGTGTTTGCCTTCAACTGATTATTGCTCAATGGAAGGGGAAGGAAGGCCATCGTTCAAGAAAAGTTGTGAGAGTAGTACACATATAGGCAAATGTTTACGACGAGAGGAGATTCGAACGCACGGCCTTTGGGATCGAGGCGCGGCTGCGGCACTCAATTGATTGATTGATTGATTTTTTCATGTTTCCGGGCGCGTCAACTGCTTTGGTCATTAGTCATTAGTGTAGTGCATGTTTCTTTCTCGGGAGATGGCGGTGATCTTCCCCCGCTGGATGGCGAGATCCGGCGCCGACCTACCGTCGGCTAGTGGGGTTTCCCCCTAACCAGGACTCTCCCACCAGCGGGGCACCGCCCCAGCCGGGACAAGCTCTAAGCTCCCGACCGGTCTCCCGGAATATGTGGTAGTGTAGTGCATGTTAGTGTAAGTGTGTGTGTGTAAGGGGAGAGGATAGGACAAGGAAGGGGAAGGACAGATCGCGCGCGGTCCGTGGCCCGTTTGTTAGGGTACTGCTCCGGCATTCGCCTGGTGTTGATCGGAGAAACCACGGAAAACTACCGATCAGAGCAGCCGGCCGCTAGAATTCTCCTCCAGACAGCGACTGAATTCGACCTAGTTGAAAAGCTAGTGTCGAAGATCCTGCCGCCGTCAGGACTCGAACGTAGGACCTCCCGGTCAGAGGCGCTGCAGTGACATCAGTTGATGCACTGAGCTCCCGCTCCCGGTTGCGGCACTCAAGCAGCTGCGTTTCCCCCCCCCCCCTCCTCAGTCATTCCCCGATGGCGCTGCAGCCCGCTCAGCCTCTGGCCTCGCATCCGCCTACTCGATCGACTGGTTAGTGATTCCGGGCGCGTCAACTGCTAAGGTCATCAGTCCCTTTAGTATGGTACACGTGTTTACCTCGAGAACTTTACATTACTCAAATTACAAACTTCCTATTAAAAAACAAATCGCCCAAAGAGACTTGATGTTTAGTTTTTAAGTTAGCATTAAGATAGGTTAATAAGTTTATTTAAGACAAAGCCCGCCCCAAGCTCCATAAGCAACAACGCTGGAGCAAAATTCTGTAATTCGAACATTTGAATAAATTCTCGACTCACTAGGGATACTGGTGAGGGAAAAATTGAAAAAAAGGTGTTTACTTCGAGAGATGGCGGAGATCTTCTCCCGTTGAATGGCGAGATCCGGCGCCAATCCGGAATGTATTCATTTCTTTTGTAAATAATAAAACATTTACATGTTTCTGGAGTGTTCAAATGTTTCTAAAATGCAAATTATTGCATAGAAAGTATTTTTTCAAACCATCCTTTGAGTGCTTATTGCTGGTCAGCCATTCGGAATATCCAAGGAGTTTATCGAACAAAATATGCTTAACCCTTTACTGCATGCTCTTTTATTTTTACTTCTAATAGTAATTTTTCTTTACATTTATTTTTTTAATTAAAGGAAACATAATAAAACAATCAGAAGTAAATATTACTTGAGAAAAACAAAATCAAATTGTTTTATTCCTCCAACAAAATGTGCTATATTTCACGATTTTAAAAAATGTTCTTATTTTTCAAATCGTTTGTGATAAAATAAGTATCAAGCAAGTCAATAAAATAAATATCATTCGTACTTTAGTTTAATTACTTTCCTAAAAACGTTTCATTTCTGATAAACAGAAACATAGTGTGTTACCAGGAACTTCCGATTCACGACGCCACTAGATTCCTATCACTTCATCTCATTATCTTATCGCCTAACAATGCGTGCGATGACATAAACGCATGATGTACATCACGTGTAATATAAAATAGTTTATAATTAGAGCTGAACTCGTGGCTCATTGCAAAGTCGCAAGCCTTTCAGCACTGAGATCCGGGTTCGATTCCCGTCGAATCTCATGTGAAATTTGTTCCAACAAAACGTGCGCGGCTGCGGCTGCTTCACAAGGGCTAGTCCAACTCCTGTGAAGTGTCCTAAACCCTACCCCTATCCTTATTCCTTCCTAATTCTGGCCGCTGGGGAAAAGACGCAGGAGCGCGTAGCAGGAGGCGCGTACGCGGAGATGCTACCTGGCGGTCCTCTTGACAACCGACTACGACGAGACGCGACAGACAATGTTAACGGAGGATTACTCCATAAAACAAGCGCAGTAATGGGAGGATTACTCCGAGAAGCGCAAAGCGCTCAACGCCCCCCAAGGGGCTTGGAGATGCGTTGCGTCGAAGTAGAGGCAACAAATTTAAAAAAAATTAAGTCCTTAGAATGCGTTTATGACCTGAAAAACATATGTTTAAGCTGAGTTACACTAGGCAATAAAGGGTAACAATTGTTTTAAGAGCTTATATTCACACATGCGTATCACATGCGTAAGTTGGTGTCACCCGGGGCAAAACTAATGGTGTCAACTCTCCCTAAATTAAATACAAAAATATTTATATCTGAATAATTTATACATTATTTAATAAAAATACAAGTATATTTGCACGATATTAAAGATAATTGGTAGATTATTTTATCAAGATTAACGATAAAGTTACGATCAAGTAATTGCCGAAATCGAGACTCTTGGATCACTGAAGATTTCGGACTCACTGCTTATAGTATTTCATTATTTATAGCTTTTACTTTTCATTTTTTTTTTTTTTTTGCTTTCTTAGTATTTGTATGTATGTATGTATTTCTTTCTTGATTTGTATGTATGTATTTAGCGTTTTCATGGGGTAGTCCGACTTCGTCGGCCAGCTACCGGTGTCCCCCATGCCTGGGCCTAGTTAAATTCTCATGCTTGGGGGTAAGAGCGATATTGGGCGAACATGACGCATTCACCGTAACTAGCAAGATCCGCCTGTTTGAGCTTTTATTCGTCACACGGCTACATAAACTGGGACGATTTTGAAGGAAAGCTAGAACTATATTTTTGCCTCGACCGGGAATCGAACCCGGGGACCACTAGTACGCTAAGCTACCACTAGGAAGCTAGTACGCTGCTATCCCAGAAGACGTATATATGATTTAACTATATAACTATTAAATGAATATGTATCTATACTTTTTTAAATAAATCATTAAAATTATATAATTCGAACTATAGCATTGATTGATTGATTTTTTAGTGTCTCCGGGCGCGTCAACTACTTTGGTCATTAGTCCAGGTAGTGTAATGGATGTTTTTTTCAGGAGATGGCGGTGATCTTCCCCCACTGGATGGTGAGATTCGGCGCTGACCTATCGTCGGCCAGTTGGGTTTCCCCCTAACAAGAACTCTCCCACCAACGGGGCACCGCCCCAGCCGGGACAAGCTCTAACCTGCCGACCGGTCTCCCGGAATATATGGTACTGTAGTGCATGTTAATGTAAGTGTGTGGGTGTAAGAAAAGAGGATAGGACAAGCAAGAGGAAGGAAAGATCGCGCGCGGTCCGAGGTCCGTTTGTCCGGCATTCGCCTGGTGTTGATCGGAGAAACCACGTAAAACTACCGATCAGAGCATCCGGCCGCTAGAATTCTCCTCCAGACAGCGACTGAATTCGACTTAGCTGAAAAGCTAGTATCGAAAATCCTGCCGCCGTCAGAACTCGACCCTAGGACCTCCCGGTCACAGGCTCGGGCCGCTGACATCAGTTGATGCACCGAGCTACCGCTCCCGGTCCGAACTTTAACATTTTACAATGGGCGCCACCCTAAAATGGAATCACTCGGGGCGCGCCGCCCCCCCTGCCCCCCCCCCAGCTACGCCACTGATGTGAAGCAGAGAAGGAGAGAAGCGCCGGGGCCCTTTGGGGCCCCTTCCTCCGGAAGTGCCTCTTGCACGGCCTCCGGCCCGCCTCCGGTCCGCCTCCGGGCCGCCTCCGGCCCGCCTCCGGGCGCAGCAGTTTCGAGGCCACAGCGCTGCGCTACGTCCACGTGGATAGGCCGCGCAGACGCGATAATGATTATATTCGTCCCGAGCACAATGCCGATAGCGCCACCGACAATGGGAAAGATGCCTCCCGAGATACTGTTAATGAGGGCCGCGATCACGATATTGATGACGTAACGAAATGAATAATGACTCTGAAAGGAACCGGCAGCAGCGCAGCTGCAGGAAGGTGAAGATTAAGGGAAGACAAGAGTTCGGTGAGCTGTCGTGCAGCTCCCAGACAATGGAAGGTGAACCTCAGAAGAGAAATGGATATGTCCTCGCGAGGGTTTTGCGAAGTTGCTGTTATTTTCCTAAAAACGTGGGTCGTAGTTACAATAACACGGTCTCGCGTGCTGTGAATCCAGGAAACGTTATACGTAATGCTAATTCAACTCGTTTGTGAGGAAGATAAAGAAAAGTCGGTTGTAGTTGATACTCAACAAGTACCCATTCCAATAAGATTATAAAAACAATTCATCCTTGCAATCGAACTGTGTTCACGCCCCACAAAACTAACACTATTATTTGCTGTGTTAGGCGATTTTTGTCTCATTCATTTGCGAACCCAAAACCTTAGAACCTCAAGCGTGTAATACAACAATTATTTCTCTATTTTTACGTTCCCTCTATTTTTACCAGAGCACCTTCAGCCCGTTATTAACTCCATTGTTATTCAGACGTTCATGAATGATTCACTTCATAGTGGAGGCTGGTCAGACGGACCTTCGTTGTCCCTCAACCTCCCACTTCAGAAGTCCATAAGGCAACGCCACCAAGAAGTCGAGAAAAAGACGCAAGGAAGAGAAAACCTAAGGTTGTAGATTGTTACTTGCCGGAAGCAGCTTGCGGATATGCGAGATATTTTCCACCAAGAAGAAACACTAATTAAATAGGAATTTTTACAAATTACAGCAACACTGCAAGAATACGTTACGCAGAAAGTAATTACAATTAATTATACGTATAGTACCAAGCACCATTCCTTTGATACTTGAAGTATCAATATTAGATTTTAGATAATTTCCTGGACGGTATTGTTATTGAAGTGTTGGTAATATCATAATATCTATACAAACTTGTAATGCTATACGGAAAATAATATAACTATCCTAATGCAACAATCTCTCATCCAAATATAATTTACAACATGTTCATTCATCACCCCTGAACACACTATACATTAAATCTGCGCTAGAACAAATTATGAACAAATACACATAACTCCTCTTATTAAAGTATGGAATAAAATTCATACATACGTACGTACTGGAAATACTTGTACGAACAGTTCGAAGATATTGACGTATTGATACTTTTATATATGTATATATGTTGGTAGAGTAATTGAATTACGTATAGACACCATTTAGATATATTTACAAATATTAAGAAACAACACACAATACTATATCAATGTTGGAAATTCCCGACTACTCTTGAAATAGAATCATGATAATCAACATGATTATTTAATTTACCAGAAATAAATAAATCCTTACAGTACTTTAAGAGGAAAAATGTGTACCGTACTGTCACTAATTTGTAGCAAGTTAATTGTGAAGTGTAATAAACAGTTTTTTTATGAAACGTACGTAATCGATTTGTTTTGAAAAAAAAATTACGTCCTAAGAAACACAAGATAGAGATTATAATATTCTTGTAAATAATAGGCTTTCAGAGAAGCGAAAATAAAAACAGTGGAAATCACACTGGTATATTATTTCACCTCTTCTTCTAGACGGAAATTCAGTTAATTGTCCTTACGTAATAGTCTTTTTTCGTAAAATACTTTGACAACAAACTTTGCGAACTTTCAGGATGTGGACGGAGCAGTATAACGTGATGAGGAAGTGCAAGTTATGAGATTATTTTGTTCCATTGTAGTGCAATTATGTGCACGTTACTTTGCGACACGAACATAGCGCTCATGGAGTTACCTCGAAGCAAAGTCTAATTAGAAACACACAGCCAAAAAGTTAAAAATTACGTTTTCTTCTATTCAGTGAGTGTGAATATTGATTCAGACTCATCATCGAATGTAAAAATTTGCATTTTACCTGTTTATAACTATTAAAAGTATCGCTTATTAACTGCGTCATACCCGAGCGGTGGCTCAGTGCGTCAACTGATGTCACTGCAGCGCCTCTGACCGGGAGGTCCTAGGTTCCAGTCCCGACGTTGGTAGCATTTTCGACACTAGCTTTTCAGCTAGGTCGAATTCAGTCGCTGTCTGGAGGAGAATTCTAGCGGCCAGCTGCTCTGATCGGTAGGTTTCCGTGGTTTCTCCGATCAACACCAGGCGAATGCCGGAGCAGTACCCTACCAAACGGGCCACGGACCGCGCGCGATCTGTCCTTCCTCTTCCTTGTCCTATCCTCTCCCCTTAAACACATACTTACACTAACATGCACTACACTACCACATATTCCGGGAGACCGGTCGGGAGCATAGAGCTTGTCCCGGCTGGGGCAGTGCCCCGCTGGTGGGAGAGTCCTGGTTAAGGGGAAATCCCGCTAGCCGACGGTAGGTCGGCGCCGGATCTCGCCATCCAGCGGGGGGAGATCATCGCCATCTCCCGAGGAAAAACATGCACTACACTTACGAGACTAATGACCTACGCTGTTGACGTGCCCGGAATCACTAACCAACCAACAAACTGCGTCATATATCATTAATCATAGTTTAAGAGTGTGTCATAGTTTATCTTCATGACCACGTCATGTTTCATATTATTTACAACAAAAACACAGTAATAGCTGCTTGAATGGAGGAAACGCATGACTCATTTCCTGAGATACTTCAACATTCTAATGGGCGTAATTCTAAGGGACATTTCTATTGGACTCGTTTATTTGTCTGCTAAAATAATTCGTTGGGCAGATATAACACCTTCTTCATGAGTAGTATTCTAAATACTGCTATGCTTTTCAAAATTTTGTTTGTTTCTACAAAAATTCGCAATACAAATTTAATTATTTTAGGCACGGACACGAACGTGCAAGAAATGATAAAAAGTACAAAGAACAAATCACAGTTTCTGAAACGCTTTGAGCGAAAACGAGAATCAGCCCAATAGTTCACAGACCAGGCGGCAGAGGGAGAAGAGCTGACGAGCGCGCCGCAGACGGCAGAGTGGAGGTCGTTTGGAGGATGTCAGAGTCGTTAGCAGGCTCGTCATGAGTAGTCTTCACGCAGACTTAATAAAAAGAGGCCAATGCTGGAAAGGAAGTAACGTACTAATTACAACTGCCGATTTAGGTCATGTTAATAAATATACAAGTATAAATAAGTAGTGACCCGAAACAAGTTCTGGAGGAGAATTCTAGCGGCCGGCTGCTCTGGTCGGTAGTTTTCCGTGGTTTCTCCGATCAACACCAGGCAAATGCCGGAGCAGTACCCTAACAAACGGGCCACGGACCGCGCGCGATCTGTCCTTCCTCTTCCTTGTCCTATCCTCTCCCCTTACATGCACACTAACATGCACTACACTACCACATATTCCGGGAGACCGGTCGGGAGCTTAGAGCTTGTCTCGGCTGGGGCGGTGCCCCGTTGGTGGGAGAGTCCCGGTTAGGGGGAAACCCCACTAGCCGACGGTAGGTCGGCGCCGGATCTCGCCATCCAGCGGGGGAACATCACCGCCATCTCCCGAGAAAAAACATGCACTACACTAACGGGACTAATGACCGAAGCAGTTGACACACCCGGAAACACGAAAAAAACAAACCAAACCAAACCGAAACAAGTTTTTTCCTTACACCTGAAATATTCTCATGTAAACCATTTTTTATTTATTCTGTTTATTTAAGTAGATTAACAAAGACAATACAAAATACATACTTTTCTGTTAACGGTCTTGCTAGATTCAGGTCCTCGCAAGTTAAAGGTTCTTTCGTGTTTGACAATTTTTAGTTGTTCACAATTCGAGCAAAATATCCCTGTTGTAATACTCGTGTATTGAAATGCTGCCCAAATGGAAATTAATTTTTGCGAATACCACAAACAATTTAGCTATTATTTACGGCATTTTTGCATAATCTGAATGTTTACAAAACGCCAGGGACAAAGAAAAAACTGGACATTATTTCAGTGACAGTTTTAAATTTTGATAAAAATATCTTTCCTTTTAATTATATAAAAAGTAAAGAAAGGTATGCGTCTCGATTCTTGTCGGCGGGCGTAATTTATATCCAGATTAACCGTTACCTTTTTAGAATGCACCAACTAAATGTACAGTACTCTTACAAATGAATGATATTGGATTTTTAAATCGTAAAGAATGTTTATTATTGCAAGGATTCTTGATCTGCAATTAAACAACACGCTTTTTTATAAATTATTCTATCGTATTTGGTAAACGAAATAATCTGGATTGTAAATCCGGTGGAATCCGATTGCTATCTCAACGCTGCGTAAGAAATCTGTGGAAACATAACTGTGCTTGGGTATTCTCTAGGGACCTCGGAAAAAGTATGAAAAATCTGAGAACTAACATGTACCAAATTCCTAATACAAGGCTGATCATAGATAACGATTACTTTCTTGTAAATGTAAATGCGGGTTCTCACACTTTCGGTTAAACAATATGACGCGAAGAAACCATGCAAAATACCGAGGCAATCTGGATATTTGTTCATTAGTCTCATCACGAAACACTCAAGAAATAAAAACGGCCATCTCAGAGGCCACTATCACACATTCTCTAATTTGAGGACAAGAAATACAACGCTTTTCTGAGATATCATTTGAATCCTATGCAATGGACACTTGGACATTTCACGCTATCTCAACAAATATGTTTGGGCATTACGAATTACCCATTAAAACACATATTGAAAATAAGAACTGTTGTCAATAAACAGACAAGTGTTTTAATTGTTTTCTAAACCATTGAATTTGGGTTCACTTGCGAGAATGTTGGTCGAAGGTTAACTTCTAAAGGCAAGAAGAAAGGGCACAGAGAAGGAGGTTTTGCTTCATAAAAAATATTACCATGGAGAAGTTTTATGGTTTTTTGTAAAAGTGCAATTTTGCCTTAAAACAATATTGATATATATTTTACTTATAATTTTGACATTCTTTATTACTGGATAGGAAAACGTATTATCTATTTTCTGACAAAATATTGTTTTTCTTGTATAATACTCTATCTGTACAAGATGATTAAATCTGAAAAGAATTAGGCTTGTGATCTCTTTACACCGTTCCCTGGATCAAACTGCCTCTGGCGAAGCCACTGGCCGACTTCCCTTCCCCGGTGGGAGGTCCAAGGTTTCTAATCCCGACGTTAGGGTATTTTCGATACTCACCAGATTCCTAGGTCAAATTCAACCTCTGCCTAAAGGAGAATTCTAAAGGTCTGATTAAAATCAAATCAACACACCGTCGTTTCTCCTACCAATATAGGTGCTTGTACCAATACAGGTGCGCAATACAGTATAGGTGCAAATGCCAAAGCTCTACCCTAACAAATGGGCTTCGGACTACGCACATTCCTTTCTATACCTTGTCCTATTCTCTCCATACACTTGCACTTATGTGCGGATGGGCGGGTGGAGTGCTGGAGGAGCGGAGGGGCGTGGATGAATGAATGTTGGAGCGAGCAGAGGCGTTGGTGGGTGTGTTCGTGGACGGGGTGAGTGTTTGTTCGGGCGGGCGGCGGGGTGGGGTGGGGCGCAGAGTGGGTGGGGTGTTTGAGTGGGCGGGTGAGTGCTGGAGGGAGAGTGGAGGGCGTGGATGAATGAATGTTGGAGCGAGCAGGGGCGTGTGGTGGCAGTGTCTGTGGGGCGGGTGAGTGCTTGTCGTTCGGGCGGGCGGGGTAGGAAGGGTAGGTAAAGCTTGAGTGGGCGGTGAATGCTGAGGAGCGGAGGGTGTGGGCAGGTGAGTGGGTGGGGTGAGAGTTGGAGCGCGTGGAGTGGGGCGTGGGCGGGGTGAGTGGGTAGATTAGTGTTGGAGCCGAGCGGAGCGGCGGGTAGGGGTGAGTGTTGGAGCGAGCAGAGGAGCAGGGCGGTGGAGTGGGCTGGCATTTGTTCTGGGGGCGGTGAGGTTCAGCAGGCGGGCGGGTTGGGGGCGGGGTGTGGGCAGACTAGCGTTGGAGCAGGAGCGGAGGGGTGTGGGCGGGTGATGGCTGGGGTGAGTGTTGGAGCGAGCGGAGGGGGCGTGGGCGGGTGAGTGGGTAGGGTTAGGAGTTGGAGCGAGCGGAGGGGCGTGGGCGGATGATGGTTGGGGTGAGTGTTGGAGCCGAGCGGAGGGGGAGTAGGCGGGGTGAGAGGGTTGGTGGTTCGTGGGGGCGGGTGAGTGGTTCAACTGAGCGGGCGGGCTGGGGGGGAGTGTTGGAGCCGAGCGGAGGCGGGCGGGGTGAGAGAGGGTTGTGTGTGTTCGTGGGGGCGGTGAGTGTTCGTGCGGGCGGGCGGGTGTGTGGGCAGATTAGTGTTGGAGCCGGGAGCGGAGGGGCGTGGGCGGGGTGATGGTTGGGTGAGTGTTGGAGCCAGCAGAGGAGCGTAGGCGGGTGAGTGGGTTGGTGTGTGTTCGTGGGGGCGGGTGAGTGTTCGTCCGGGCGGGCGGGTTGGGGGCGGGTGAGTGGGTGGGCGAGTGTTGGAGCGAGCGGAGTAGCGTGGGCGGGAAGACGTGCGAAGGGTGCGGCGGCTGTCACCGCTCCGCCTCCGCCCGCGGCCTCGCTTGCAAGGGGCGCTGGCGCGTGTCCCTGTGCCCAAAAGGCCCCATTCATCCGCCTGTGAGCGCCACGCACGTGATCCGGAGCGCGCCCGGGATGAGGTGGCAGCGAAGGCATTTCTTCCTAATGACGCGGCGGGCAGGTCTTTGAAGGCGGAACACCGACTCACGTGGCTCACAGCATCAATGGATGTCACTGCAGTGCCTCGGTCAGGGAGGTCCTAGGGTTCGACTCCCGTCGTTAGTAGAATTTTCGACACTAGCAAAATAGCTAGACAAAATCCTGTCATCTTTAAACTATGTGTTCCCAGTCTTCCTCCCCCTTCTCACAGAGCCTGTATTTTCCCTTTAATATTTATCCAATATCTATTCGCTCTGGGTTCATTTCCTAACCTATATCTTGCATTCTTGCTTCTGTCATTTTATTTTAATAAATGTATATCATATTTTATTAGATATTATTATATTATATTATTATATTATATTATTTTATTTTATTTTTATTATCTTTCTGAAATAACCTATGTTCATCTCTTTGAATCAATTCGTTACTTAAATTAATTACTTGTCTCTTCCTTCGAAAGAATAACTTTAATTCCAATAACTATCCCATTTCCCAATCAGAGTTCTCAGTCAGTTTTCTTTAATTCCCAACAAACATGCCTTAAGGATTATTTTTTTTCTCCGTCTACTTATCCTTTCCTCATACTTACTACATGCTATTTTACCCATTCCTAATCTAATTTTTTGCCTTCTTGTCTCCCTTTTCATGCAATCGCGTGTTCAATAGTCTACGCCTAGATTTCATCTTAAAAGTACTTCCTGTATTGTTTCTCTTTTTCTCCTTTCATCCCATTCTCAATTTTCTGCCTCAAAATACAACCATCAACCTCAAAATGCAACCATTAATACTATCGTATGTCCTCATCCCCTTTGCCCAGAAATCCTGCACCTTATCATAATTATACTGGACCCGTAGCCCCATCCTTTCTTTCCTCATTCTTCTGCAATGTGCTCTTGATATCCTTCTGCCTTGTTAAACCAAAACTTTAAATACTTAGAGTCACTCGCAGACTCTAAAATATTCCCTTCCATATAATTTTCTCAAACTTCCTCTTCCTTATGACATTTATAAACTCCATCACTTTGGATTCATTTGCATTTAACTTAAGTTTTGTATTCTCTACAAAACTTTCTTACCTCCCAACATCTGATTTAAATCCTTGATTAGTCACACCACCTACGTTTTGGACGAACACATTGACACATTGGTCTACAGTTAGCACGCACATCCGCTTGTAGTTCTCACGCCCGCTTGTAGTTCGGATGTGCTTCTTAGTCGTTATTGCTAAGCAAACAAGAGTACGTTGTTTGATTCGTGTGATACTTCTAAGTAACTATTCCAGTGATTGAATTTGTTGACGTCAATTTTCTTCCTTATATTTGATTTACGATTTATTTCCTTCTATTTGATTTTCGTATTAAACCTGAATTGAAAAAGTTAATTGAAAATTATAGATCCTAAGCATTTCACAATATAAACTTTACATGTAATGTATTCTGAAAAATAACCTTAGGATATTCATTAAAAGCAACATTTCAAGTTTATTACTTATATGCTGAAGCCAACATAACGATGAAGTATTTGAGACTAAAACTAGAGACCTGTTTTCAGATCACATTTTAGAGAAAACAATTCCGTAACTTGCGTGCAGAAACTGCCTCTGGTTCAGCTCGTATGATAGCGCGTATATGAGAGTCAGTCAAATCAAAACGAGACGCACTATAAAACGAGAATGGCAAGGAAGTGGCTATCGCGGACAGGTGTGGTGCAAATGCTCTCTATTAAGAATCAGGAAGCAACAGTGCGAACGTTCACCGCTCTTCCATCTGTCTGTTAGACGTGCTCCAAGTGAGGTCAGCGAGTCTGTGGGCGTTCAGTATCACTGCAGTAGCGAGCAAATTAATCCGAACACACGTTCCATATAACAAATTATGATTTGTGTAAGGAAATATTAAAAAATTAGAAGTTCCTAAGAGCTCCAAGGAATTAATAATTTATGAAACGATCCTTGCAAGGTAACATACTATTTTGGTCATGGACCCTATAAAAATATAACACTGTTTTTCGTAGAACCAAACACGCTTTATGGACTCAAGTAAGTACACTTTTTGAAACATTGCATTTTTCGGAGTTTGACATTCACCATACAGTCTATCGATTTTATTTGGGATCAAATCGGTAGCATTCTCCTGGTCATGCATGCACTTTCATTTAGTCTGAAAAAAATTATGACACACTCTTTATCGTGTGACATGGCTTGAAAGAAGTGGGTTCTTCTTACTCCTGCAAGAAGAGTGGGTCCTTCTTACACTAGCGATAACTTCAATTTTATTTTATAGAATTTTAATCTCCAGTTAACTGTCAACATTATTTCGGTAGGCATAAATGTTCCTTGACGTACGTGAGTAATATAATCTAAAAACATTCTTTTAGTTGTATTTTTGCGCGCAAATGTTTTCATGAAATATCATTGAAGTCGTAGGCTTCCGCGGCCAGAGTCATGTAAATGATCTTGGCTGTCCAGGTGACGCCGCGTCGAAGGCTGTGTTGCCGACGTTTCGACCATCTTGTCGTGGTCCATAACAGCCCTGAGGAAGACCACGACAAGATGGTCGAAACGTCGGCAACACAGTCTTCGACGCGGCGTAACCTGGACAGCCAAGATCATTTACATGAAATATCATTGTTCGTATTAATTTTTTCGCTCCTGTGTGGAGGCCGGGAAAGAGGAACAGCGTTCTGGAGAGCGCTAGGAGAGTCATGAAGTCATTTCGTAATGTATGTTGTGTGTGGTGAACTCAGAATGTTACATGTGCCTGCGGTTGAGTGGAATAATCGAGTTTGAGTCGGCCGGGTGTCATTGGAAGGCAACAGTCGGCGAGACACGCGCATCGTGCCATTCCCCCTTCTGTCAATACTGCTGTGAATGGTGCCGTCAGAATTGACTGATGGCGGACTGTTGACGACATTCGGCTCTTGCTGAGCATTAGTTACGGTACCACTCACGCCATCATGACAGTGCATCTGATGTTCCAGAAACCGAGAGCGGTAGCTCAGTGCATCAACTGATGTCACTGCAGCGCCTCTGACCGGGAGGTCCTGGGTTCGAGTCCTGACAGCGGCAGGAATTTCGACACTAGCATGTCAGCTAGGTCGAATTCAGTCGCTGTCTGGAGGAGAATTCTAGCGGCCGGCTGCTCTGATCGGTAGTTTTCCGTGGTTTCTCCGATCAACACCAGGCGAATGCCGGAGCAGAACCCTACCAAACGAGCCACGGACCGCGCGCGATCTGTCCTTCCTCTTCCTTGTCCTATCCTCTCCCCTTAAACACACACTTACACTATCATGCACTACACTACCACATATCCCGGGAGACCGGTCGGGAGCTTAGAGCTTGTCCCGGGTGGGACGGTGCCCCGCTGGTGGGAGAGTCCTGGTTAGGGGGAAACCCCACTAGCCGACGGTAGGTCGGCGCCGGATCTCGCCACCCAGCTGGGGAAGATCGCCGCCATCTCCCGAGGGGGAAAACATGCACTACACTAACGGGACTAATGACCAGAGCAGTTGACGCGCCCGGAAACACGAAAAATCAATCAATCAATCAATGATGTTCCAGAAAATCTCTCAATTCCCCACATCCTGACGGCGGACCAGAAGCTGAACAGACAAACAATGTCGACATCACTGCAGCATCACGAACGGTGTGGCGTATAAGAATGGGCAGAATATAGGCCAGTTAAAACATTTTTTTCTCTGATTGCATTCACTATCTAGTCTCACAGTGATATAAATTTATAAATAGTAATGGCGATTACTGTTTTAGATAGTAAACAGCTTAGTTCCCGACCTGGATGGCCGAGGTCGCTAAGAGCGAGTACCGTCTCAGCGCTTCGGTCCGAAGGGTCGCGGGTTTGAGTCCCGCCTTGGACATGGCTGTTTGTCCCTTGACTTTGTGTGTGTGTTGTCGCGGAGGCCTCGCATTCTGCTGACCTCAGATAAGAGGAGCCCGCAAGTGTTTGTCTAGTGTATGGTCAAATATGCGTCTCTTCGGGACGTAAAGGGCAACCGGCTGTCGGCTATAAAAACCCTAGAAAAAAACAGCTTAATTACTTTTTTCACATTTCTTATCGGTATTTGATTGACCCTCATAAATGGGATCTTCACGCGTTCACTTGGATTTGAAGTAAAAGCACGCAGCTGGTTATGTCGACCTTATAGGTCGAGCGATAAATGACTTCCTTTTTCCGAGATGCATCAAGATGCAAATGACAGTCGACCACGAAGCGAGAGCGAAGAATGGGGGGAGCAGGTTGGCGTTCACCTTCCTTCTCGTGATCTGCATCGCGGCGGCGGGGGGCGGGGCAAGGCGAGACCGGGCGGGGCGAGACGCGTGGCGCGGGCGGGATGGGGCGGCGCGGGGGGAGCGGGGCGGCGCGGGGCAGCGCGGGCGGGGCGGCGCGAGGCGGGGCGGCGCGGGGTGGGCGGGGCGGCGCGGTGTGGTGCGGGCGGGGCGGCGCGGGGCGGCGCAGGGCGGGGTAGCGTGGGGCGGCGCGGGGCGGCGCGGGGCGGGGCGGGGAGGCCTAGACCGGGGCAGAGGCGATGAAGTAAGCGGCAGTGGAGGACCAGGACCAAGGCCGCGGTCGCCGCTCCTAGCGAGAGGCCTCGGGCGACCCCAGCGGCTGCGGCGGCTGCTTAGGAACCTTGGAGCAGGGTCGATGGGGAGGGTCGGTGTAGCGAGGGCAATATGTTGAGCTGTGGTGGGAATGTTGAGGCAGAGATAATAGGGCAGGGATGATAGGGCGGTGTTGGCTGGGCGGGCCACCAGGTGATGGGCTATCTCCAGGGCGAAGTACAAATGGTGGTCGTGACTGTGACGATGGAAGTGATGGTTTGGATGGATAGTGATGAACATTGGAGGTGATGGGCAATGGATTGCTTGGTTGGTTAGTAATTCCGGGTGTGTCAACAGCTTAGGTCATTAGTCCTGTAAGTGTAGTGTGCGCTTTTTCCTCGGGACATGGTGATCTTCCGCTGCTGGATGGCGAGATCCGGCGCTGATCTACCGTCGACTAGTGGGGTTTCCCCCTAACCAAGACTCACCGCACCAGCGGGGCACCGCTCTAGCCAGGACAAGCTCTAAGCTCCCGGCCGGTGTCCCAGAATTTGTGGTAGTGTAGTGCATGTTAGAGTAAGTGTGTGTGTGTGTGTGTGTAAGACGAAAGGATAGGACAAGGTTGAGGAAGGACAGATCGCGCGCGGTCCGTGGCCCGTTTGGTAGGGTATTGCTCCGGCATTCGCCTGGTGTTGATCGGAGAAACCACGGGAAACTACCGATCAGAGCAGCCGGCCGCTAGAATTCTCCTCCAGACAGCGACTGAATTCGACCCAGCTGAAAAGCTAGTGTCGAAAATCCTGTCGCCGACAGGACTCGAACCTAGAACCTCCCGGTCACAGGCGTTGCCGTGACATCAGTTGTTACACTAAGCTACCGCTCCCGGACAATGGAGGTGTTGGCGGTTGGATGGGCAATAATGGACGATGAAAATAAAGCTGTGAATGGGCAATGATGAACGATGGGAATTATAACGATATGGAAGGTCGGTGATGGACGTTGGAAGTGATGGAGGTATAGATGGGCAGAGACAGACGATGGAAGTGATGGAGGTGTGAATGGGTATGATGGACGTTGGAAGTGATGGAGGTATAGATGGGCAGAGACAGACGATGGAAGTGATGGAGGTGTGAATGGGTATGATGGACGATGGAAGTGATGGCGGTGGCGGAGGCGCCACCACGAAGGAAAACTTTGCTCTTTACCATATGTCTTGTGGCACCCTCCGACCTACTTTTCTCAACCCGTTGGACACTCCGCGGAGAGGAGCAGGAACTTCGTTATATCGGATGATTATCCGGTTCCCGAGTTTCTTTGTAATATCCACATCCTGAGTATGAACGTAACGCAGAACGGAATAACGCGCTCTCTGCACGGGGACATCATTGGGCCTTCCGACCTACATACAAAAGCCCTGACGGGAAATTACAAAAACCCGCCTGGCTGTCTAGTGTATCGGCGACATTCAAAAGAGTAATGTCAAATGGATGTGTGAAGTTGTCGAGCTGAAATTTGAAAAACCTAAATATTTTGTGAGTTCTACGTAACGAACAAAGAGTTCTAGAGTTCTCAAAAAGTGGCAAAAGAAGTTCTACAAAAATTCGAAAATTATTACGAAAAATTAAATTTAAAAACAAAAGAAGGACTGCGAGCAAAATTCGAAATAATCAAAATTTTTTAACAAGTCAGGATTGCGGTTAGAGTTTAACAGTTCTCAAACAAATTCAGACTTAAAATACTAAATTTAAAAAAAATAACAAAATAACTATCACAACTATATTTCAGCAGATCTACTGCAAACTAAAGATCTGACCAGATTTCGGAATCGCGAACAATGAGTTCGAAGGAAAGTTTTATTACAATTTTCTCGTACGACGTCAATTACGGGAAATATTCAATATTTTCATGTTCATATTTTTGAAGTTCTGAGAGAAAGAATTTCGAAATTCTCATTCATTACTTCTGACCAGAGTTGTCTGCAGTTCTTTTTTGAATTTTAAATTTAATTTTTCGTAATAATTTTCGAATATTTGCAGAACCTTTTTTGAAACTTTTCGAGAACTCTAGAACTCTTTGTTCGCTACTCAGAACACACAAAATATTTAAGTTTTTCAAATTTCAGTCCACCAATTTCCCACACCTATGTCAATTGAGTATATTGGAGGGTTGGTGGCTCTCGGGTTCCCAAGAGACGATTGGTCCGTATGGGTGGAATCAATGACCCTAAACTCGGGGAAAATATAAAAGGAATTAGTCCCAACCCTCGAAGAATCTTGTGCAGCATCGCAGCTAGGAGCTTCTAGCTCGAGGGCCTTCAACCCAGATGCCTTAGGAAGGTCAAGATGGATCGAGAGTTTTCAGTTGCTAATCAGAGTGGTGCGTGCGCGCGCGAGGGGAAGGGGGGAGTTCTGACTCTAGGAGATCAAAATCCCCTGGTAGGGTACATAATAAAGCCGCAAGTTACATACTGTGTACCCGCAAGTCATATAGTGTGTACCAGTGGACATGCTCATTATACGAGTAGATATACGCGCGGGAAAAGGACATATTCATCACTGGCGTGCACCCGAGGCGGTTTTATGTGCCCTCTTTTCTGGAGAGGCGAAAAAAGTGAGGGTTGCCTTTTCTCGTCTATTCCAATGACATGAGGATGATTATTAACGCGGAGACTTAAGAGAATTTGATTTTGATGAGGCAATGTTTCAAATACGAGGAAATAAAAGAGGCCATCCTCGTCAACATAGTATTTTTATTCAGATAGTCGGCTTTCGACGGCTTTGCCAGCAAACATGGAGACTAAGGGCTTTACGCAAGAGTAGATATTGAAACCGGAAGAAATGGCTCAAAGCAACACTGACTTCTGCAGCCACCTGACCGTAAAGTCCTAGGGTTTTATTCTCCACGTTCGCGGGCTTTCTTCACAAGCTGGATAGCTAAAGCCAATTCAGCCGCTATACGGAGAAGAATTCTACCGGCAGGTTGCTGTGATCGGTAAGGTTGGTCGTGAAAAATATCAGATGAATGCCGGAACTGTACCTTAGAAAAGCGGTCACGGACCGCGTGCGATCATTCCATCTCTCTTTGCCCTCTCCTCTTTGACACAGACACTATCACAGATTTCGGGAGGCCAGTCGAGACCTTAGAACCTTTGCCGGTTGGGGTGGTGTCCCACTGATGGGAAATACCTGGAAGGGGAAATCTCGCAAGCCAAAGTGTAGATCGGTGCCTAATCTTACATTCCAGCCTGGGAGGAACACAAATGGATCCCTGCAGGATTCCATTTGCTGCAGTTTCTGTCTATGAGTGTTCCCTTCCGACACTAAAAATTACTGACGATCCCTAACATAATATTATACCCACAGCCTTGAGGCGAATGACAAACTGTTCCTCTCCTTAGTTGGTAGGAAGTCATGGTTCACAGAATCAAAGGTTTTATTTAACTCCAATACCGTTAATAGAGTTATTCTTCATCATCCAGGGCATTTCTCAATTCTTCGGTGGCTTCACGTATTGCGATTTGGATACTTCTACTTGGCTTAAAACCTCACTTGTATGAATTCAATACTTTGTCCTGATAAGTACGAGTAGGTTTTCCTGTGTAAATCTTGTTTCAACATTGTCGATAGTGTTGAAAGAATACTTATAGACCGGAAATAATTGGAAGAAGATGGGCTTTGGGTATTAGAGAGAGGACGAAATTTGTCCAATGTTCTCATACGTTCAGTTTACAACACTATATTGCTTTCTCACTAATAGAAATTACTTGGAGAAATAATTACTTCTGAAAACTCTTACAATTACCCAACTATATTTTGCACGTGAAATATAAGATGTATTTCATATATCTATGTGATTATTGGCGACTTCTTACATTCAATAACGATAAAAATAATCGCTCTTAAAGATTGCATTCACTCCAAACCGTGAAAACCAAGTGCAATCGAAGGATTAAAGTTCTTTATTATCCACATTTACAATAATGCGCAATGTTCACTGGGGGCTCGGAAACAATTTATCACGAACATGACAGTTCGTGACAAACGTGTGGTGAGAGCTTGCTTAATTAACCAAATGTACACACAAGCATCTATGTCCTTTCCTTGTTACACGCATGTGGATGCACCACCCACAAGTCTGGGCATGTTGCCACCTCTGCGACGCTGCCAGCGTTGCGAAACCGGTTGCCAACCGTTAATCTCCATTTTATGAATGTTCAGAGCACGCAATATAAAATTAATGGGATTTTCCTGACTGTTTTAACGTTTTACATGAAGAGAGAGGATCGTTTCGCAAGGAGAAATACTCTCTTGGATATTCAGTGTTATAAGCTTGAAAAAAATCATAGAATATTGTAAATATCAATTGGTTTTATTCAAACTTTTCATCAACATTTTCGTCTATACTTTATTGAGTTTTAAAATTTAAAAAATCCATCCTGTCAGAAAGAAGAAAGTTGAATATCTGGTTATGTAAAATTAAGTAATGCGCATTATAAAGAAGAAAGTAGGAAACGCCTAATCCGTCAATAGAAATTAATATCTTAAGCAATTGAGGTTTATAATGCGAATGCGTAACGTAAGAAACCACTATATTTACTATATTTGTATTACGCGCGGTCAATAGATGATGTAATAATCTGAACTCAGATGATGTACGTTTCGTGGAAGGAATATCGGTCACCCAAGAGCTGAAGATCAAACTACAACAAAAACGTCTTATTAAGACATTTCAAGCATGTCTGCGCAATGAAGTAGTTATGTTTTCTTCGTGAACTTTTTTTTTTCACGGATAACATTTGAACCAATCAGTATATTTTGATGTTCGATGAAACACAAAAATATGAATCTTAAGTACGGGAGTACTTTAAATACTCCATCAAATTAGTTAACTAGCATTGCTACACCAGATCATACTTGTTTGCATTATTTATAACGGTTTCGCAATATTAGACGACAAGAAGCTGAAAAGTGTCAGCAAAAACTTTTTTCCGTGAAGAGATTCGTACTCAGGTTCATCGAGTTAATTCACCCTTTGAAAAGACTTGGGGCGACACGTCGGGTCGCTACGCTTCAATCGCTTTCAAAACTACAAAACTAAAGAAAATTATTTTTGTCTTAAAAAATCTGTTGTTAACATCAGCTCTTTAAACAAATCATGAACGATTTTCGAAAAACGATTCGTTTTTGCGTAATTTCTGCTAAAATTAATGTAATTTTTAAAATTACATTTTTTGAAAAATCTGTAATTTTTTTCTTTGAGTTTATCAGGGATAAAAGCAAGGTAAAAATAATTAAATGCATATCTCAATTTGCATATCTCAATTTCGTTGAACTCTCTGAAGTTTTGAAAATTGTAAATTTAGAAATAATGTTAGAAAAATGTGCTGTTCGGAGCCAAGGACCCAGAAAACATGGATTCTGAGTACACAACGTGATATATGAAGTTATTTACTATATACTTGTATAGGAATACAATTTGTCCAAGTTTTCGTTATTAGAGGCCGGCAATAAGAGTTTTGTGATGAAAATTTGCGGATTCCTCGCGCACGATTACAATAATTTGGCAGGAGAACATTTTGAAAATGTCCAAGGGGCTTCATGTAAATATATCCCAAATTTAAAGAGTGCTTTTGAAAATAGCAGAGTTTTGAGTTGGATTAGATCAGCCGATTCATTTTGGAAAAAATCCTAGGAATAATTTAGGCGGTAGTATTTTTTACAGTTGAACAGACGGACAGACAGACAGATAAATTGACAGCGTTTGAGAAATAACAACACATTTCCGAATCAGGGAACCCCAAAACGTTTATTTCCGTTGAAATCTCGAAATCGTTTTTCCCCAGCATTACATATATTTCTCTACACTAGATATACGACGCTTCGTATACGAGAAATTAAAAAAAAAAAAAAAAACGACCTTGTTTTTGTATTAACGGCACTCCCAGTCGTTGTCTCCTTTGTTACAATAATTAAATAGGTCGGGAATGAGTATTAAACGAAAGGTAAATGACTCATGAAAAACTTCTACGGCATGTTCATGTTTGAATTACACGTAAGAAGTAGAGGTAATTACATAACGTGAGAAGAAGATAAAATGTAATTAAACTCAACAAATGCAGATCACACACGTTTCAATATTAGACATCAGTAGAAGTTAAACATGCCTCCCTCTGATGATCCAATAGATATCATTAATTTCTGTTACATCCAAGGGAATTTTTATTTAATTTTTCTTGAATTTTGCTCCTTAAAATTTAAAATACCAACCTAGATCGTGATAGCTCGCGGAGTTCTGCGCGCTTACACGTCCCACATAAGCTACGATATCTACCTCGCCTCTATTTTAAAAGAACAAAAACGCAATAGCCAAATAGAACGGCGAGGGTTTGCCGGCACGTAGAACATAACAGTTGAACTGTGAAAGTTGAACAGTTGCGCGATGACCTGCGCGCCCTGCGATGGCGCTGATCCCTGGGTATCAGCGCCCGCATCAGCCCCTGCGCCGCCCGCGCAGGCGGAGGCGCGGCGACGGGTAGAGGGGCAACTACGGACTGTGGACAAACGACGAGAGGAGCGCGATACCACGAGAAGTATCTAACATTGCATCTTCCCAGTGGTGCAAATGCGATGCCGTTACCTCACCAAACATACTTTAATTGATTGATTGTTAGTGATTCCGGCCGCGTCAACTACCGAAGTCATAAGTCCCGCAAGTGTAGTGCATGTTTTATTGGGAAGGTGGCAATCGTCTTTCCCTACTGGATGGCGATATCCGGCGCCGACCTACCGTCCACTAGCAGTGTTTTCCCTAGCCAGGTATCTCCCACCAGCGGGGCACGTTATAAGTTCTCGACCGGTCTCTCGGCATGTGTGATAGTGTAGTGCATATTAGTTGGTAAGGGGTGAAGATAGGACAAGGAAGAGGAAAGAAATTCCGTGCGCGATCCGTGGCCCGTTTGTTAGTGTACTGCTCAGGCATTCGCCTGGTGTTGATCGAAGAAACCACGGAAAACTATCAATCAGAGCAGCCGGCCGCTAGAATTCTCCTCCAGGCAGCGACTGAATTCGACCTAACTTACACATTAGTGTCGAAAATTCTGTCGCCTTCGTGACTCGAACTTAGGACCTCCCGGTCAGAGACGCTGAAGTGACATTAGTTGAAGAGCCAACCGAGCCACCGGTGAGGCACCACTGAGCCACCGCTTCCGGTCCAAACATATTTTAAAGAAATAAATGGAAAGTTTATTAATATTTAAGTTTCATGCGTAAGCGAGCTAAATTTAGAAAAGTTCCTCCATATATCAATGAATTATCATAGCGTAGGGTGACTAGACGTGCCGTTGTTTAGCGTCTGATCCCGTTGTCTCGAAGAAAGACGGTAATTAGTAAAGGGACGCTAATTTTCCCCATTTTTAACGTCGTGTCCCGTTTAGTCCCGTTTTTTATTAAATCTTTGCATTTATGTTCAATTTGATGCATTAGTAGATATTCTCAAAACGACATCCCTCTTCTTTTTTCGAAGGCGCCTATTTGCAAAGATATACTCTTGATGCAATGTCTAACAGTGCACATTGCACGAACATTTAAGGTCAGTTTAAAATACTGTTGTGCTTGGCGTAAAACAGCTGTGAGGAGAGGGGCAGAATTTCTTCTCACAATTCCAGAAACTAACCCATCCGTGGAAATGGTATTTTCCTTAATGAATTTGTAATGCACTGATGAACAGAACCGTTTGTTTGTCGAGGAAAGATAAGTCTTAAGTCACACTTTCGTGGAAAATCATGCGTTGAATTTCAAGATGCAAATATCATGTACCATTTTACGAAAATTAATTTCTACAAACAAATATTTGAAATAAATCTAAAATTGCGGACTTACTTTCTTTCTATTCGTGATATTCATTTCCATTTATGTTTAAAACGTGCAGTTTACCATCGTGTGTATTATTGCTCTTTAATATGTGTATTTGGCCCGGTTTTGTCCAAATTTTTTAGTCAACAAAAAGTTACAATGTACTGTTCTTTTGGTTTTTGAAGTCTAGCCACCATACCTTTATGATCTGTATGTCAAAAAATTTGGAGTCATTTAAAAAAATTGAAAATGTTTAGGAAAGTACCTCCAAAATCAAAATATTCGTTTTAAACTCAGAGGTCCTCGAGTTCATTTAGATCAATTCCGGAATATCAATTTTGGAGAAATTCCGATGAACCGTTTAGGCATTGATCACAGACGGACGGACAGACAAACGTGCTATCAATCGATGTTTTGTTATAAAGAACGCACAAAATATGGATTCTGACTTTACAACGTGTTAGAGGAAGTAATTTACTATACACAGGACTATCCACATTTTCATTACCGGGGCCCGTCAATAAACGGTTTTCTGTAAAAAATTGGTGGTATTTTTCCTAAGTACAGTTACAACACCTTCCTTTATTTCGACGTATGCGCGAGAAATTAAAAGGAAGGCCTGGTGAAAATACGGGTTATATTTGTAAAGACTCATACACTCACAGACATGTATACATGCGCAAGGAAATACGTAGTTCTTAAATATTTACTGTGCAATAAAATAAACTGGCGATCCTTCTTTAACAATGTGTGAAGGGACCCAAAACATTACCACTATTATATTATTATTATTATTATTATTATTATTATTATTATTATTATTATTATTATTATTGTTATTATTATTATTGTTATTATTATTATTATTATTATTATTATTATTATTATTATTATTATTATTATATTATTATATTTTATGGCATACTTGCTATCTTTCAGAGAAAAAGGGATGCTCAATAATTTCTGTCATTTAATAATTTCTTAGTTCTTATTTTCTTTAAATCTTACATCATTGTAAAACATTGAGCACTGCATAGGATAGACGAAATTGTGCATGTCTAGTTATGCGGTCAATCCTATTCAATTAATTTGCTGTTGGTGGTACTTTGATTCATCTACGATTTCTCTCGTGAAATGTTCCTGGGTATTGCGAAGTGGTTAAAGGCGCGTTCCCTCAGGGCCGCACATCTCTTAGATTCCCATCTATGATTCGGCGGCATTTGTCAGCTCCTCGAAGAGCACTGCGTGCGGGGCGGGGCGAGGGAGGGGGTCGGGGGGTTGGGGGGTCGGGCGGGGTCGCGGGTGCCAGGCGACGACGCAGTCGTGCGCCGCCTCCACGCCTCCACACCTCCACGCCTCCACGCCTCTATGCCTCCACGCCTCCACGCCGTCGCGAGGCTGGAGAAAGCTGTCGCAGCCCCTGCCCGCCGCGCTTCTTCACTTGCACTGGACGAATTTAATAATGTATAAATATTAAGGGGGCGGGGACCGGAAAAGTGGATTGGATAGGTAGTTAGTGATTCCGGGCGCGTAAACAGCTTAGGTCATTATTACCGTAAGTATAGTGCATGTTTTTCTCTCGGGAGATGGCGGTGATCTTCCTCGCCGGATGGCGAGATCCGGCGCCGACCTACCGTCGTTTTTCTTCCTAACCAGGACTCTCCCACCAGCGGGGCACCGCCTCAGCCGAGACAAGCTCTAAGCTCCCGGCCGGCCTCCCGGAATATGTGGTAGTGTGGTGCATGTTAGTGTGTGTGTGTGTGTGTGTGTGTGTAAGAGGAGAGGATAGGAGAAGGAAGAGAAAGGACAGACCGCGCGCGGTCCGTGGCCCGTTTGTTAGGGTACTGCCCCAGCATTCACCTGGTGTTGATAGGAGAAACCACGGAAAACTACCGTTCAGAGCAGCCGGCATCTAGAATTCTCTTCCAGATAGCGGCTGAATTCCACCTAGCTGACTAGCTAGTGTCGAAAATCCTACCATCGTAAATCCCTCGCGTCAATAGCCCTCGGACATTTTGTCGTCGCTCGATCATTACAACTAGTTAACGCCTGTGACACACAGATGATTTTATTTTTACCTAATTTTATTGGTTCATATTTACTTATTTACTAATTACTTAGAAGTTAACGTGACTCAGTTTCTCTTTTCATATTTCCCTCGCATAATTCTCTTTCATAGTTCCCTCTTATAAGTGTCTCCATAAGAGAACATGTAACATCATTCAACTGTTTTCGTGATCCCCTCGTAACCACGATCCTTTCGATCCAGGTAAGTTAGGCAGTGTATATGGAGCTTCGTATTGAAGGCAATAACAAACTATATAGTATCACTGGGAGAGGATGCTCATTGCATCAATTGTTGTCGCTGCAGTACCTCTGACTGGAAGGTCCTGGGTTCGAGTTCCGACAGTGGCAAGATTTTCGACGCGATCTTGTCAGCTAGGTCGAATTCAGTCGCTGTCTGGAGGAGAATTCTAGAGACCAGCTGCTCTGGTCGGTAGTTTTCCGTGGTTTCTCCGATCAACACCAGGCGAATGCCGGAGCAGTACCCTACCAAACGGGCCGTGAACCGCGCGCGATCTTTCCTTCCTCTTCCTTGTCCTATCCTCTCCCCTTACACACACACTTACACTAACATGCACTACACTACCTCATATTCCGAGTGACCGGTCGGGATCCTAGTGCTGGTCCTCGCTGGGGCGGTGCCCCGCTGGTGGGAGACACCTGGTTGAGGGAAACCCCTGTAGCCAACAGTAGGCCGGTAGACGAATCTCGTTATCCAGTGGGGGAAGATCACCGCCTCCTCCCGAGGAAAAAACATGCTCTGCACTTACGGGAATAATGACCTCGTTAGTTGACCGTTTTTTAACACTAACAATCAACCAACCTATATTGAATTGAATTGCATGTGCCTTATTTTACGTGGCGAGACTCAGGCTATGAGGCCTGCTCTTCCGTCTGACCACGCAAATTTCGCTACGTTTCTTTCACCATTCATGGGAGAAAAAAGGTATTACATGGGCGATGAAACAGGCGATTTGAATTTAGCTCAGAGGCATCATTTAGGCATGAGGATCTTTTACATGCAGTAAATCGACTAACATGGGGCAGCCGGCTTTACTTCCCCTCCGAAGGAAGGCGTACAAAGGATTTTTTCGCTCTTAAAAATCCACGGTTTCGATCGGTTTCGAACCCGCAAACTTCGGTATAACAGTCCGAAACGCTAACCGTTACACCATCGCCGTCGCTAAACCGTATCAATAAAAAAATAAATGAATCTATATATTACTCCTCGCTTGAGGGAGGAGGGGCAAAGGCAGTCCGCCCACCGTGCCTGGCGAGGGGAGGCGTTTCCGCAGCCGTCGCTGTGTTCTCCCGCGGAGCGCGTGGAGTCGTGACTTCCCCATTCGCTCGCGTGACGGCGCTGGTAGCAGCCGCATTCACGCGACGCGGCCGCCTGCGCCTAGATGCACTCCAAGCCACTTGCGAGCGGCAGTGTTCACGTGCACTCCATCTCGATTCGCGTTTCGATGCAGCTGGTTCGCTTGCGAATCAAGACTTTGCACTGGCGAAAGGAATGAGGGTGAGGTTCGGCACGCGTTGCTCAACTTTCTTCTGTAAATTTATTTACTGTAAAATTAAAAGCAGTAATAATGTAACAAAGCCTCTTGGGTGGCTCATGGGCAGCGTACTAGCTTCCCGTGCTGTTGTACCGGGTGCGATTCCCGGTCGAGGCAAAAATAGAGTTGTTGCTTTATTTAAAAAATCGTCCCGGTTTCTCTTGCTGTGTGACGAAGAAAAGCTCAAGCAGGCGCATCTTGCTGGTTACAGTGAAGAGAATACGTCGTGTTCGCCTCATGTCACCTAAGCATGGGAATTTAACTAGACCCAGGCATGCGGAACACCGGTAGCTGACCGGCGAACCGACCCAATAACGCCAAATACACACATACATACGATAATGTAACAATAATAGCAAACTATTATTATTGCGACACACAGAACAAAAGTAAGAACAAAAAAGATAGAAAATATTAAAATATATAAATATGTAGGGGAATGAAAAGATGAATAAATAATTCAAATGTTTTATATTTACCAAGATCCGGAAACGTACTTTGTAGTGAACTACGACAAACAAATTCTGCTGTCTTCTTTAATTTTTTCTGTGGTATATTTTTAGACCAGCAGCATATTTCAACAATACGAAGAAAACAGGTCAAAGAAAAATGTGCAGCACTGTGAATCCAAGGTCACGCCTGCATTAACTCGATGTCTATAATTTTCCTATATAATAGTTTGGAGAATTACATGAAAAGTAAACTAGTGGTGCTGCAGAATGACAGATTTTCTCGCTCTAGTCTTTTTCTTTAGTCTACGCTACTTCTCGATATGGTCCCGCCCTCTTTCTAGTTGCTACCTATCGGAGAAAATATTTTTTCACAATTTTTAATTTTTATAACTTTTGAAAAAACAAAATAATATGTGGCGTCCTGTCCTGTAACGCATAATATTTAGCACCATTCTTACCAAAAGTTTCAAGAAAAATTTGGAGCCGTTCTTGAGAAAATGAAGTTTGAGCCTTTCTGAAATAACAGAATTTTAAGCTTATTCTCACAACATATTTTTGAGATTTTTTAACTACGTAAGAAATCTTTTTGACGTACTTGTTGTTACAAATGCAATAATGTACAAAAAATCTTAATGTGAATAATAACGACGTGATTGATATATAAATTAGGGGATCTACAATGGCACATATATTTTCGCATGATTGTGAACAGTTCAAGAAAGGATACTTTGAGGATTCCGCGGTGTACAGTATGCGGTTTAGAATTTGGTTCACAAGAAGAAGAGGTAAGCGTTGTCGTCCCACAATATAATTATCGTTTTATAGAACAATTTTATTATACGTAGTTATATACGATTGTGCAAATGGAGTACGCACTTTTCAAAGGATCATTTTGACTACAAAATATAGTAATATAAATCTTAATCTATATCTATACTTCTATACTAATATATAAAAACAGAAGTGCATTGACTTACAGCGCGATAATCTCTTAATTTACTGAATCAATACCGTTGAAACTTTTGTGCTAGCTTCCTTTAAAGGTCTGGAGTACTATAGGCTATGATTTACAACCACAAACCTTAATATATTTACAAAATAATTACTTTTCTGAACATTTTTCTCTTAGCGTTACAACACATATTCAAGAGTGCATCAATGTTCAATTGTTGGGCTGAATGGCACCGAGGATGATGACTGAGGTCTACGATTGAGTTCATCGATGCAGGTTCGAGTTGCGGATTTGTAGAACATGAGAGGACTGGTTGTTGATTTTTACCGTCAATTGTCTAAACCCAAATGTTTACATTTAAGAATGATTCTTACTGTTTTTCATCTATGTATAAAAGTAACTTGGATTGATTTTAATTGCGTGTAGGCGTGAATGTATTAAATGTTCAAGAGAGAAGTATACATATTCATAAATGAAAGATACAATAATAGAAAAGATGTTAACAAGTAAAGCATATTTTTAACTTTCTTACAAATAGAAAAAAAATACTGGAAGTCCACTTCCCATTTTTCGTAATCTTCCAAGCAGGATTCGAATAACGATATCAATAAACGTTTTGTTTCTGCTGAACGAATAGTGACCGCATAGGACAACTCTGTAGCACAAAAATATTGAGCCAGAATTGCTATTGTGTTATGATTTGAATTTTAATAAAAACTGCAGTTAGCACCGTTTATCTCTCAGGTGCTTACATGCTAGAAAGGAAGAAATAAAAGGAGAATGAGATTTATTCCTGTGGGGATTCTTCGGAGGTCCGAAAGGCTGTGATATAGGAAACTGTTACCCAAAGATCCTGCAAATCTACTGAACCCAAAGATCCTGCAACTGCGTATGCACACATGAGTGCCGGCTATTGTTTGTACAGACAATTAATTCAGCTGCAGTCGTATTGTCACTCACCAAGCGTCGCTGTCCAATGGTCTCTGACTTGGGGTAATTCAAATAATAAAACTCCAAATTCAAACACAAGAAACTATATTCTTCGTGAAATCATATATCCTGAATTAATCGGCTAATATAATCTTCTCCACTTCCGCGAATATATTATTCCTTACAACAGAACCATCGATTAATTTGATGAAGTACCTTACCCAAGGTCTCACCAAACTTCCGATATCCTGAAGTCCCTACTAATTGGGAGTTAAAAGCAGAATTTCACATTAATATTTAACCGGCCTACATTCAGACATCCATCCTCTCGTCAACGCGATCCATCTTAACATCTTTACGCCCATGGTAACCGACGCTATGTCCCTCAATTGTTCTTTACTACAAGTTCGTACAACACGTAAAAAATGTACAGGGTGCCACAGGGGAGACGGGCGGATTTTAATAAAATAATACTCAGCCAATTTTAAAAGTAATGCATGTTTATTCACACAAAATCAAAGCTCATTATTTACCATTTTATTTAAAACACATTTTTATTTAAAGCACGTTTTTATGTCATGTTTTGATAATGTTCCTTGGCCTCCCAGATCTCCCGACTTATCAGTGTGTGACTTTCTTTCGTGGAGATATCTCAAAAGCTGTGTCTATAACCACAGACCACGAAATTTGGACGAGTTGAAGAATACAATCATTCAAGAAGATGCGGAAATCCCTACCGGGATGCTAGTCCGTGTGATGATTTTGAGAACAGACTTGTGTCCTGCATTTGAAATGATGGACATCACCTTGACGACATTATTTTTCACAAAAACTGAAAGGGTAGGTAACGAACTTTGTTAACTAAAATGGCAAATAATGAGCTTTGATTTTGTGTGAATAACACATGCTTTAATTTTTTTTAAATTCGCTGACTATTAATTCATGAAAAATCGTCCGTCTCCCGTGTGTTATCCTGTATATTTCCATGTGGTAAGATTGATTGATTTTTTCATGTTTCCGGGCGCGTCAACTGCTTTGGTTATTAATCCCGTTAGTGTAGTGGATGTTTTTTTCGCGTGAGATGCGGTGATCTTCCCCCGCTGAATGGCGGGATCCGGCGCCGACCTACCGTCGGCTAGTGGGGTGTCCCCCCAACCAGGACTCTCCCACCAGCGGGACTCCGCCCCAGCCGGGACAAGCTCTAAGCTCCCGACCGGTCTCCCGGGATATGTGGCAGTGTAGTGCATGTTAGAGTAAGTGTCAGTGTAATGGGAGAGGATAGGACAAGGAAGAGGAAAGAAAGATCGCGCGCGGTCTGTGCCCCGTTTGTCACTTCCGGCATTCGCCTGGTGTTGATCGGAGAAACCACGAAAAACTTCCGATCAGAGCAGCCGGGGACTCTAGAATTCTCCTCCAGAAAGCGACTGAATTCAACCTAGCTGAAAAGCTAGTATCGAAAATCCTGCCGCCGTGGGGAGTGGGAACCTAGGACCTCCCGGTCAGAGGCGCTGCAGTGACATCAGTTGATGCACTGAGCTACCGCTGCAGGTCCATGTGGCAAGAGGAACCTTAGGAGCACAAGGGGAGAAGTGCCAGTGGGAAAGCGGGGCGCGGACCTCGCCCGCCCTTTACACGCAGCCCACGTGCGGGAGCGGCGAGAAGGCGCCACACCTCACTTTTCGCACCTCCGCCCTCCCCTCCCCTCCCCCCCGGCACACCAGCGCCGCGCCGCGAAAACATCCCATTCGTATGCCGGCGCTGTCGATCCGACAAGAAATCACAACGGGAGGCTCGTTTTCATTCAAACGAGCAGAGCCAGTGAAAGTCTGGTAATGCTATCCGTACAATGTGCATTGAGTGGTTGAATGAAAATATGGCGAATAAGTCTCGTGAGAAGTTAGAAATTTAGTGAAACTTTGTGCAGAGTAAATAAGAAAGTAACTGATAAATTAGAAGATTAATGAGGCGACATTCTTAAGTTTCTTGAAATGTAAAATTCCAATGACAGTACTCCAGAGAGAGATAATCCACGGTGGAACGAAAGTGGTTGTTAAACAAATTGAAACGGAGGTTTCAAGTTGTTTCAAAGGTATGGAGGCTCTAGAGGTCGTACTCAGAGACAAAACATCTAAGCATCATAGGTCTTAATGCGAGTTTAGTACTCTACCTGCAAAAGTCTCACAGATGCACAGAAACTCACAGATTCTGAATGGGACCCGAATTCAGAGAAGGATTAACCAGCCAAAGTGCTGTGAACTGCGATATAATAATAGCAATTGTTATTATTATTATTATTATTATTATTATTATTATTATTATTATTATTTTTATTATTATTATTAATTTTATTATTATTATTTATATTATTATTATTATTATTATTATTATTATTATATTGGACTAATTGCATTCTGTCTCGATGACTTAGGGGCCGGTGATTTAGTTGTGTGTGGGGGAGAGAATGTTCTTTACTGGATTATTAAACATTCATTTTGTAATTGAGCGTTGAAATCTTATTTCCTTTATACCTGTTAGTGTCACCATTTTTATTTTGAATCCTTACTCACGAACTATATCACTTCCACGCTTAAGGCATATGGTATAATTCATCGATCATTCGAAAATCCGTTGATGGGTTGAAGTTACGAGGGTGAGAAGAAATTCACCAGGGTCGTTCTTAAAAACATAACTATCCTTCTTTTCGTGAATTCAGGCATGCAGATGTTTACAAACGTGGAATGAAAATTGACTCCCAATCCTAAATAAATTATGAGGAAATCTTGGTATTGAGTGACCTCTTCCAAAATTATTTATTAGTTTTGAAGACTGATTCACCTTACATTAAAATATACAAGATAAAAAATTCCTTGAGAGAAGTATTTCTTAGTAATAAGTCACAAGCCAATTATGCCCATTTTCACATAACGTTTTTACAAACGGCACCGTATTCTTTTCCAGTTATCTTATACAGGTAATACTTCATTAGCAAATAATAGCAAACAAAAACAAACATATCTCAAAACGTTCTCTCATTCACGTTCGCCTGTTGTTATGCAACAGAGGTTGTTTAATCCCCTCATTCATTTCGCAAAGGATGAGTTTCATTGTGCTCTAAGCGACCGCGATATCGTAAATACCAAGCGGAAGAAACACGGCTGCAACATTCAGGTGATGCCCCCGCACAACTCTGCAGGAGAGAAAGTGGAGGTGAATAGCAAAGTGACAGAACAAAGAAGAAGGATGCGGCTGACCTTAGAAAAGCGAGAACCCGAGAAGCACCAGTACTTCTGTGACCCAGCGATGAAAATGATCCGACCGTCGGACAATGCATCTTTGTGGAGTGCTGAAATGGGATCTGCATATTTGGACGATTCGTTCCGTAAACATGAAAATTGCTAGTACAAGGTCTGCTTTTATTATGAGAAGTGTGACTGTCGCTTGGAAGACACGGTTTACTGAAGTGTGTTTGGAGAAGAGAGGTCGCATGGTCGCTACCAGGTAACCGTGAAAAGCCAATTAACAAACCGCTACAGGCATCAAATACATATTTACTACTGATGCCAAAGTAAGAATGCTCCATCTATATTAATATGATCTGTACTACATTCTGCTGTTGGCACAGCAAGTGGAGATGTAGTTGATTGATTGTGTTAATTGGCTTTCACAATTACGTGACAGTGACCATTCATTAGAGACTTACCTTCGCCAAATAAACACGTTTTGTAAATGTATTACAGAGGAACGAACATGAAGTCTTCATGTAACGATACAAGTATTATAGAATGAGACGGGACAGAATGATATGTTGTTTTTATATAATAAATCAAACATCCTCTTTCTTTCATAAGCACCTACAGGTTGTTATTTCCACACATTTTACAGCATCTAATAACAAGAGATCACAATTTACTTAATACGCTCAGTCATTATTTGTGCGAGTACCTCTACTTAACATTGAAAACTTAAGTATTCGATATTCTCCGGTACTCCGACATCCAATTTCGTTGGAAAGTATCGAATTGTTTAACTGTTAATTGTCGAATTGTGTAACTGTTTCTATACAATTAGAGACTGTACTGATCGTCTAAAAGAAAAGTAATGTTCACTTTAACAAAACAATGATATTGTGTAATAAATTAATTTACATTTGTATTGTATAATTTTTTTAAAAGACTTAATATGCCTGTAACAAGTAATGTACTTCAGCTTCCGGGTCAATGACCCTCATCTCGATCGTGTTTTTGCCACTTTCCCTAATCCATTGAGCAAATGCTGAGATAGCCCCTTGATTTGATTCTGGACGTAAATGTAGTTTCACTATGCGCACGTTTTATTGAGCTCTCGTTTTGCTTGTAGTGGTAGTAGAGCTTAGGGTGAGTTTCTATTTTGTTAGCAATACATGGAAATCAAATCTGTTCGTTCGTTTACCGTTACAAATAAGTTTTCTATAACTCGGAAACGAAAATATGTAGTTTTTGAAATGTTATCCTCTCGTTTTTTTAAATTTTATTATTATTATTATTATTATTATTATTATTATTATTATTATTATTATTATTATTATTATTATTTTCATCTTTCAACTATTAATAGTTAAATTGTTGGGAAGGGATTCTGAAACTGAAAAAAGCGTCCGCAGATGATTTTCTCCCCCTTACGTCACAAACAATATTTTACTTTTCTTGACTAAATAAATATCTAAATTACAGATACTGCAGATTAATGTTGCATCTTTTTGCCGCTCATCAGCGAAATCGTATACATAACACTTTTATAGTTCGACGATTCAAAACGCAGTTTTTGATGGTTGTATGTCGAATTGAAAATTCACTTAATTTTAATATGGATTAATGCATAATTTAGAATATTTTACTATTATTATAATATCTCACACAGGAAACTATTTAAAACATTTATCTGCAGAAATATTTTTTTAATAAACTGGATCTATTAAATTGAATGACTCTTTCTCTCTGCGGATATTTGAGACGTTGTTCATAAAGCATATACAACAGGGAATGAGATTAATAGCTAAATACAATAATTTTAACATTATGAAATGTATAAAATATTCGCTTGTATTTTATATTTTAGCACTCTACATTTTTTTCAGGGGCGAAATACGATTAATTATCAACTTTTTTAACGTTCTATTTAACAATGAAATTTATTACAATTCCATTCCAACACCTTTTAGCATTATATTACGTGCTATCTTAAGAAAATCGGGAGCGTTAACGTATGCAATTGCGAGAAGTAGTTCAAATATGATAGAGAGGTCTGAATGCAGACCCGCCTGAAACCAAGAAAACCGACTCCAGTAAAAGCCTTCGTCTACCAAATCGTGGAGATGGCCTGCTCTGCTCCGCTCCACTCCGCTCTGATCAATCCCTTTTCTAGCGGCTTTCGGCATTCCACAACTCTTTCCTAGCTAAAGATACCTGAAGGATTCACCGGGGTCTTTCACAGTCATTATCGCTTCTCTGGGAACTCTTCCCACTGGAGCAGTGGCGGTCAACCTCAAGCATACCACTAGATTAAGTTAATTAGATTAAGTCATCACACAATTGCAATTTTGCTTGAAAATTGAACATTGTAATTAAAAAAACAAAAAAAACAGTAAATAAAAAAAAACAACCCTCAAGCACACCATGCGCCAGTTTTTTACTTTTTCACAGACGAGTTCAGATGCGCCATACAACTCAAGCACGTTTTTACCTTCTTACTTCCCCGTTTGGGGGTCTTAAAATACGGATAGGAGTAGGATGTTAAGAAAAGAAAAGGAATAACTCAATCACGCAGGTCAATTAATTAAGTTACGTCATTTCAAGAGATACATGTTTATTGCTGTACCAATCGACGATTATTAGAAATAATCTCTTGGACGAGAGGATGATCACTGCTATAAACCCCACTGGTGGCATAATCTACATTTTAAATGGTTTAATTATTGAATGAAAAACAAAATCTATTGCTGCACAAAAACATTACTTCGAAATTAAAATAATTCAAGGCATAGTCATTGCCAACAATATTGTTTACTTCAATAAGAGCAACTTTCAATCAGTTTTTTGATACAATATAAACAAAAACATTGGAATTAACAGAGTACGGAAAGTAAATGGTTATATTTTACGTAATTTTAATACATCTTAAGAAAATGTAAGAAAGGAAGTATTAAAGAAAGAAAAGAAGGAAGAAAAGAAAGAAAGAAAGAAAGAAAGAAAGAAAGAAAGAAAGAAAGAAAGAAAGAAAGAAAGAAAGAAAGAAAGAAAGAAAGAAAGAAAGAAAAAGAAAGAAAGAAAGAAGAAAGAAAGAAAGAAGAAAGAAAGAAAGAAAGAAAGAAAGAAAGAAAGAAAGAAAGAAAGAAAGAAAGAAAGAAAGAAAGAAAGAAAGAAAGAAAGAAAGAAAGAAAGAAAGAAAGAAAGAAAGAAAGAAAGAAAGAAAGAAAGAAAGAAAGAAAGAAAGAAAGAAAGAAAGAAAGAAAGAAAGAAAGAAAGAAAAGAAAGAAAGAAAGAAAGAAAGAAAGAAAGAAAGAAAGAAAGAAAGAAAGAAAGAAAGAAAGAAAGAAAGAAAGAAAGAAAGAAAGAAAGAAAGAAAGAAAGAAAGAAAGAAAGAAAGAAAAAGGCACATTCGCAATGCAATCGTAAACATAAACATAACGCACAGATCATAAACATAAGCATAAGACAATTTAACACAAGTGACACACTGAAGTATTCACAATGTTCAAAATAAACGTAAGCAAAAGAACATTTTCTTTTGTCTGAGGGACATTCTAGTTTACTATTTGTTGGATGTCTGAATCGATTTCGAGATATCAACTGTGCCATGGTCTACGGGTTCAATTTATATAATATTTTAATTTCAATAAAAATGATAACTAAATGATACTTTCCTATGAATTCTGTAACAAATAACTAAACAGTACTATGAATAAGACAAAACTAAATTACAAGCAGATTGTATGCTACAAAATAAAGCAGAAAACCGCCGATAATCAACCATGGAATCTGGAAAACCAGTCTTTTGTTCGACCTATCGACTTCGATCCTATATCGATTCTCGATTTCGAATTAACGTTCTGTGATTGGTTCATTTCTTATCTCTTACTTAAGCATAAGCACAGAAACTTGAAGTTTGCAAGGTATGAAATTAACGTTTTACATAATATGAATGATCTTGGCTGTCCGGGTGACGCCGCATCGAAGGCTGTGTTGTCGACGTTTCGACCATCTTTTCGTGGTCTTCCTCAGGGCTGGTCTGCACCACAGCCTTCGACGCGGCGTCACCCGGACAGCCAAGATAATTCACATGACTACGGCCGCGGAAGCCTACGACTAGTTTTACATAATATGCTTCTGCGAACGCATTATAAATGAGTCCGCTTGTGAGTCATTCCTGGTCAAATAGCACACTCACAAAATACCACTATTTTTTAGCGACCTGAAACTTTTTTTATCGGTTCTAGGGTTGAAGATAGGTGACTTGTTTTTTTGTTTGTTTTCCCCCTAATTCCACTTCTTTTAGAAATATTATCAATCATTTTTTCCAAAGAATCATGCGCGCGCTAATTAATTTTTTTCGCAAATACCCTTTCTTTCAGAAAAATAAAATTACAATTCAATTTAGCTTAAAAAGATGTACTTTCATGTAATGTCATTCATTATTATTGAAATATTTAAAATATATTTTAATTAATAAAATGCAAATTTTTACATTAGATCGACACTTAAATTAATTGCTAAAAATACTCATTTATTTATACACGAACGTTGCATAAATCTGCCAAATTTCAATGTGGGACACTCATAAATAAATTTTTTAAAAATAGTTTGTTCACCGGCGCACATAGGCAGCCCGTTGCCCGCCGGACTCGCTGCTCGAACTACGGGACCGGTAGCGGTAGCTCAGTGCATCAACTGATGTCACTGCAGCGCCTCTAACCGGGAGGTCCTAGGTTCCCACTCCCCACGGCGGCAGGATTTTCGACACTAGCTGTTCAGCTAGGTCGAATTCAGTCGCTGTCTGGAGGAGAGTACTAGGCTGCTCTGATCGGTAGTTTTCCGTGGTTTCTCCGATCAACACCAGGCGAATGCCGGAGCAGTACCCTACCAAACGGGCCACGGACCGCGCGCGATCTGTCCTTCCTATTCCTATCCTCTCCCATTACACACACACTTACACTAACATGCACTACACTACCACATATTCCGGGAGACCGGTCGGGAGCTTAGAGCTTGTCCCGACTGGGGCGGTGCCCCGTTGGTGGGAGAGTCCTGGTTAGGGGGAAACCCCACTAGCCGACGGTAGGTCGGCGCCGGATCTCGCCATCCAGCGGGGAAGAGCACCTCCATCTCTCGATAAAAAAACATGCACTACACTAACGGGACTAATGACCATAGTAGTTGACGCGCCAACCAAACATAAAGCAACCGTGAGACTTATGCCATGTTATGAGTCGCAGAAATACACATACGGACTCCAATGGAAGTCTTCACTCGAAATGCGACTATTAAGTTTATTTATAAACAACTGACACTGCTAAAGTCCGCCTGAAACAGGGCAGTCTTTTGGATACACTGAGACAGTTGTGTACACAGAAGCATCCCCGAAATGGGCGTAGTTCTGTGAAGTTGGCTACCACAGATCGCCTTGCAACAACATCAATAGTATTATTATTCTCATTTTATTAATACGAAAATCTATAATTGCAGAAGAAGTGTACGTTTAGGTTGTTACAGCCAGCATTTTTGAGAAGTTTAAAATTGACCGTTTGCCGTCAAAAAGTTACATATTAGATAAACAAGTTCTCAAAATTCCTTCTCGTGACGAGCCAAGCGAAGTTTTTTCAAGAAAGTGAGAATCGATAATACTTGTAATTCAGAGACTGCTGCGATTTAATGACTTAGCTACTCTGAATCTTGTTGGGATGTACTTCAGAGAAAACAAAGAATTTAAACATCGAAAAATGATTTATTTTTCTGGATGCCTGAAACACGACACTAATTCAATTCACCCTTTTCGGTGTAAACTCATAATACTTTTCAAGTAAGATTGACAATGGTAACAGATATATTTTTCGGATCGGGTCGGTATCTGGTGTTATAAAACAATGGGAGTATATACTCCCACACAGATGTCTTCAATGGGAGTGCTGAATTACATTTCTTCGCTTCGCCAAGTCTTATGGAAAGGGACCTTGCAACGGAGTAGGTGGGGGGGGGGGCAACTATAATATTTTCACTAAAAGCTAGACTGGCAGGAACCTATTATTTTATCCAGGAAGTTACGTGGACTAATGATAATGTGAAGAACAATACCTTTATATTTTTAGCACCGCTAAACAATACTTAGAAGGAGGACTATTGTAACAGTGATATAATAAAACGAGAGGTGCTATAGAATGACACAGATTTTCTCGTAGTAAAGTTTTATAATTTCCTTGGTGTGGTCTGGTTTTAAGGTCTTGCTCCATTCTCTGTCGCTCAAAGTCCATTCTTTTGTACATTTTCTCAACTTTTTGTTTTCCTAGTAGTACAACCGAAATATTACTTCAAGAGTATTAAAGAAGAGTAAAAACTCGTCCTAAATAGAAATTTTCATTGAAAAATTTGAAGTGGTTTTTAAGAAAATGGCGATTATGCATTACTGTAAATGAGAAATTTGAAGCTCTTTTTCACAGGAATCTATTGAGTTATCGAAAAACTTCATTTGAAGTCATTTAAAGCACTTCCACTCACAAATGTAATAATGTATACAAATAGAAGGAAATGTGCATACTAACGACTTGAGAGATATTTCAAAAAAATTACAGTTGAATAAAAATTTGGAGCCGTTTTTGAGAAAATTTTGATGATGTCCGGGTCTTCATGTAAAGTACCCCCAAATTTTAACGAATGTTTTTCAAAATCTCAAATCTTCAACTAAAGTCAGATGGATAGAGGCTTCTTCAATTTGAAAAAGATCGTACGTATGGTTTAGGCGCTAGTGTCCACAGACGCACGGGGAGACGGCCGGACGGACGTTTTCCTTTCGATTGGTATTTCGAAACCAAGGACTCACAAAACAGGGATTCTGGCTACACCATGTGTTAGAGGAATTTTTTCTTAATTTAGCAACTGGATTTATCAAGTTTTTTGTTGTCAGGGCCCGGCAATGATTTTTTGTGCCGAAAATCCCCCGTTTTTTGTTGTTGTTTTTTTGTTGTTTTTTTTTGCGCGGCATTACATAACTTTCTCTACACTACGTATATTACTCCGTATATACGTACCGAGAAAGTAAAAATGGATGTAGGCACAAAGAAAATACTTCAAATGTTTCATTTCACTACGAAACAGTCAATAAACGATATTCTCTGTAAAGTGAAATAAACGAAATATCATTTTAATTAACTGTATCATATATTCTTGTCGCATATAAATATTCCGTCCGTTTAAAACTAAATTGAGTCCGTTTGACGCTTTTTAATTTGAATTCAATGGGCCATATGTACACATCCGGTACATAGCAAGATGTGAAGGGATATTTCTAATTATTGCTTTGTAAAAGTATATTGATGGTAATCGTCAACTGCTGGCTGGCACGTGCTAGAGGAGTGACGCACTAGTAGACGCTACAGCAAAACAGCATGTACACATTTCAATTGTATTTAATTTCTCAGAATCATCTCGGTGTCCCACACTGCAACTTACCATACTTATGTAGAACTTTTTAGAGATTACAACGGTATTTTTTTGTAATTTTTAAACTGTGGGAGAAATTTAAAAAATAAAAATTAAATAGGTTGAAAAACAGATTTTTAAAAATTTTACGAATTCAATACACACATCAAATGAAAGAGTACATTTTGTTTTTTAATGTCGCAAAATACTAAATTTCTGTCACAATTACTCCACGAGTTAAAAATTATTCACTTTAGCGATGCGTGTTTTTTTCCCCAATTTTTACAATTATTATCGTAAGGAAAATAGTATTTGGGAAAAAGTGAAGAACCCCTGTTTCATATTTTTGCTTATACTCTCCACAAAAAATTAAAAATCTGGGGCATCAAGTTCAAATTTTCCTTAAATTTGTGCGATTTGGCGAGGAATGACCCTTAAAGACGCCTCCCTAACCTTTATATTAACGTCATGCTTATGTTTATGTTTGCATTGTGAATGAGTCTTACTGCTAGGTTGTGTATGAAGGTGATATATGAGGTACTGGGAATATACTCCATGCTACAAACACAACTGAGGGATTTGGGAGGCTGCTGAGCTACCAAATGTAACAGACGTGCAAGTTCCTTCTCTACCTGGGTTTAAAGTCATGCACAAGCTGCTCTAGGAAAGGCGGTGCGTCATTGGCGGCCGGTGCCCCAATAGACTGGAGGTTGCACCTCTATCGAATGACGGAAATGTAATTTCCAAAATTCATAATACGAACATATAGGTAAAAATGTACGCAATTCAAATCAATTAAAACTAAGTGAAATAAAAGTCTATAGTGAAACACTACTTACATAATGTTTGCTTTGGGTTCGCGTAAGGCATATACACCTCCCGCGCACGTGGTTCTGGCTTTGATTTTCGCTGGCCACTTACATTCGATTCCAGTACGTCGCAACAAGCACTATTGCTTCGACACCTTTCACCCAAATAAAGTTATTTTATTTCGAAAACTTCACTACCCTGGTATATTTGGCAATAATTAAAGATCTTTCACACACATTCGAATTCACAAGAACGTTCGCAAACCGCTGGCCAGCTGCAGCCACACCGGGACTTCCATCCAGAACGACCACCTTTACACAAAGAACGCATGAAACGTACGTTTTGAATCATCAAACCTAATATCAAATGAAAACAAATTCTCTAAATATCATAAACAATGCATTGAATAACGTCAATAAATGACTTAATTTGAGTACTTTCAATAACAAGCGAAAATCATACAACTACGTTGCAGTGAGTTAGACTAAGACAGAATATGGGTATTCCCCTGAGATTCTCTCCATCGCCGCGCGACGTGACAGCGCCACTAGACTGGTTGCCCAACCAATAGGCCATATGTTCCCCGTGTTAAATCAAAGGGCCAAAGAGTAAAATAATAAATCCATTCGTATTGACAAGGGCAAAGAGCGTGGTGCAATTCCTGGCAAGGCACCAGCCACCGGAGAGAGCGCCAGTTGGACGCTCTTTGGTTTCAAAATGATTTTATATACATTGATATTGCTGCAATATCTTGAATAATGAATTTTTAAAAGTAAAATGTATATATCTAAGATATTATGAGATCTTTTTCATTTTCTGGGGGTTGTACAACCGTTCAACCTAAGCACGAGCCGCCACTGCGGTGCGTGAAGAGTAGGAAAGATAAACTTGCCGCAACACTAGCATAAAAACGTCTATGCCTACGCTACGTGTGTGTAAACCCATGCACCGCGCTCACTTCAACATTGCAACATCGTTTACATGATTTATTCTCCGTTATTCAGAAAAGACAGTGGCTGTTCCGTGAGCGAGCAGTTGCCATCTTTGGAGCATAGAGGCAGAGATGTTCCAAAGCTTGCATTCAGGTGGACACGAAGGTTGCGCGCTATTGAGTACGATATATAATGATTAGAGACCGGATTTTTATGTAATTACATGTTCTTTTCTTTCTGCTTAGCGTTCTCAAAATTGTAATCTTACTGAAGCGTCGCCGTCCTACCACAATATCATTTTTATGTTACATATTTAGATCTTTTCGTTACATTTTTACATTTTTAGTACTATATTACAAATTTGAAGAATTCTTAATGACCAATTGATGAAATATTGGAAGGCAGGTTAACGGGGCTTGGTCATAAGTAAACACGAACTATAGGTTAGTTGTTTGCCGACGTCTCGGAAAATTTATTTCCATCCTCAGGGCTTACAACCAAAACATGCCTACTAGTATCATATTCATCATGGTGTGTGTTGGTGTGTTGAGGAGGATTGTGTGTCTCTCACTCCCTGAGAGGTGCCTGAGATGGAGGAGCATGCAGTACATGTATTAATTATGTTTTCATGTTTTGGTTGCAAGCCCTGAGGATGGAAATACATTTTCCGAAATGTCGGAAAACAACTAACTTATAGTTCGTGTTTACTTATGACCAAGTCCCGTTAGCCTGCCTTCCAATATATTACAAATTTTACATATTTTGCTATTTTCACAAAAAAATTCTATTAATTTTCTTCAATTATATTACAATTTTTTATGAAAATTATTTTTTAAAAATCAGCATTTTTCTCTGCTTTATTATGACGTGCTGACTTCTCGAGGTACGCTACGTGAATATGCGGTCGGACGTTCTCGGAGACCGGCGCGTTCGCTACCATTTCCTAGTGGGCAACAGCGACTGAGATCATTTTTACCTTTATGTGTGAAAAGTATCACTGATACCGCATTTCGTGACCTTTAACTTCAGAGAAACTTTGGTGATCGCCGACGTATAACACTTCGATGAGGATGCTGTTCGCTGCAGCGATTATTTGCTGATCGAATTTATGTTGCCAGTTTGTACGAGTCTGGCTTCTAAACTAAAATCCTGGATTGCAATAGATAAAGTTTTTAGTACTGACAGGAAAGTTGTATAGTGCAATGTGTGCAAGAGCTTGTGATTTCCAAATGATTTTTAAAACTTTGAATTTTTTTAAATATTTGTTTAGTAAAATTTTTATAAATGTAATTTTGTATTACGTAAATGTTTTATAATTAATGTATTATTATATTGCATATTATAACCGATTTTACATATTTAGGACATATTCTTACAATTTAATTACATATTTATGAACATATTTTGACGTTTAATACTACATATTTTTCCGGTCTCTAATAACGACCATTCACTTTTTCTGCGATCTGCCAATAATGTATTTGAAGTTAGCAAGCTATTCGTACTCTGAGAGTATTAGACAACGCAATAAAAACAGAACTGGTGATTATTAGATGTCGGGAGTCAATAAAACACTGCGAGAAGAACAATACGAGAAAATAAAATTTAAAAAATATTTTTTCACTTAAAATAATTAGTATTTACATAACCACTAAAATTTAGTTTCACCCGTTTCTCGAAATCAGTTGAATATACAATGAAGTTGAAGCGGCTGAAGCATTTTGCGATGAGCTATAAGGACAATACTTCATTATAGACCTCACAAGAAGAAATATCATTTCGGAAAATCAACAAATAGATGGAATTCTCAAAGTACACGAAGTAGAAAATAAACAAATCTTCCAAGCTTTATAGGTAATTCAGATGATGACTTAACAAAATGGTACTAGAAGAAATATTTACTATAATCATATAAATCCAAATATTGTTTTAGAATACTCCTTTGAGAATCCTCCGCTGAAGGACGGACATAAAGTGAAGTCACTTCTTCAATTGGTAGAATTATTTGCTATTGCTTCTTTGGGGTCATCAACTTCAGAGTGAACCAATAGATCATTCAGCAAATGGTTCTTTTTAAGTCAGTAGATTTCTCTAAAAATATTTCGTATTGTACATCCATTTTCCAATGACTTGTTTTTGCATGCATCTTCGGACTCAAATCGATATTATGAATTAATATAGTATTATTGTATGAACAGTTGTCTTAAGACATTTTCCTTAGTGAAAACATTTAAATGTCAGAAACACTAAAAAACAGGCAACGATGTATCTGTATTCCGATTTCGCGCGAGTAAGTAATGGGATACTGACATCGTCGTGCGATTGGTTGAGAAACACATTCATCACTTCCCTCATCGGGAATATAGAATGCAATTTCGCTTTGAAGTCCAGTTCAGACAGATGACCTTCTCTTGTCAATATAGCAGACACTTACAATCGTGATTGGAAAGGAATTCTTTCTGGAGGACACGGAATAGACTGGATCTGTAAACCACGTTTCTTCTTCTTCAAAAGCTTCTAAAATCCATAACGCTAGAGGTCGCCTCCGAGAAAGGTCAACACTTTGACATTCCACGATGAAAACAACGCAGAAAGACACGAAACGTTGAATTGCAAGGAACTTCGATTCAACTAAGTAAATAAACAACATCACACTTAAAATCCTGACATAATTCCAATAGTGTTCTTGCGGTTAGAAAGTTATTTTCATTATAAGTAACCGGTTGATCATTTAATGACGTAACAAAATACAGTGCTTTCAACTAATATGCCAAGGTTGCGATGTTCCAGATGAGCTGTGAAATAGTGTTTGGATATCCTGGAAATCAATGAACACGTATTTTCCCAAGTAAAATTAAGAACTGAGTTAGGTTGAAATGGTTATATTTGCAATGTACTTCATTGCTAATTATCACTATTACGAGTAAATGTTTAAAATAATTTTTTTAAATGTTTCTTAAACTAGATAGACTTGCTGCATTAGGACACAATTTTCTCTAAATTGACCTGGAATATAGTTTAAATTCGTTTCTACCCTTAGTTAAATAAATCGTCAATGATTCCTGATATTTTCATCAGACCAAAATGAGTATTTAACAAACGTTAATCCCAACGTTATCGCATATGGGATAGCCATTTCGTTTCCCGTGAATAAATTGTATATTAACATTATATCAAAAGGAGGAACATTTATGATTTTACTATGAAGCACAGTTAACTTTTAAGGTTTTACCTCTCTGTAATAAACCAATACACTTTGCGACTCTTTAAGGTTCGGCTGTTTACTGCAAATTCATGGGAGTTATACTTCAATATAATTAAAGATCATCCACTATCTTCCACTGATGTGAATTATTTCATCAACTAACTTGATACACAATCAATCGATAAATCAACGACAACCATGAAACATGTGTTGAATCAGGCTCATTTGTTGATTGCCACCTTATGAAATATATGATTTAACTTTGATCTGTCCAATACAAATTCCCAAAACGGGGACTTTTGTGAAGTGTGGCACTATTAAGTAGGAGAAAAAAATACAAATCTACACAATAGCTATTTTACTCACGTAGACACGGTAGAAGTGTATTCTTGGGAAAATCTATTTTTAGATTATGATGAAACTACTGGTGCTAAAACAGAACGTACTTTCTCGCCCGTACTTTCACGCAAAGTTACGCAAAAAGTTCTCAAATTTTCGGAAAATTGTTCAATATCTTATTTCAAAATCTATTTTTAAGGAACAAATTTCATTAAGAGAAAAAATTTCTACCTTCAAAATTATAGTTGTAGGAAGGCGCCGAAAAAAATTTGAACTTTTGCAATTTTCGAAAAATCAGAGTTTTCAATAAACATGAGAACTGCACCATTTTCATAAACGTCCTTTACACTGTCCACCAACATAATTTCATTAAAAACGATGGACCCTTTTTTTAAATTATGAAAATGTTCCATGGACTTCATGTACAGTGCCTCGAAAATTAAAATGTCGGTTTCAAATACAAGGGACCGCGGCATCAACTCGATCGATTGAGGAATATCAATTTTGTAGAAAACCGGCTCAACAGTTTAGCCGCTAGCGTTGTTCACGGACGGGCGGATGAATGGATATCGACAGACGATTTGCCGTCATTCGATTTTTCGGTATCAAGGACTCAAAAAACATGGATTCTGGCAGCACCACGTCTTAGAGGATTTTTTTCTAAATTTAGCAACTGGATTTATCCACTTTTCCGTTACTTGGACTCCGTAATATGAGTTTTTTCTGCCGAAAATTCCACGTTTTCCCCCGCAGAATTACATAACTTTCTCGCTATTCCGTAGCGAGAAAGTAAAAACTTTGGGATATCCCCAAAAAGGAATTTTTAAAACATCGGACTGTCGATCCGCTTACTGACCGTCCGTGCGTCCGTGCGTCCGTCCGTCCGTCCGTCCGTCCGCCCGCCGGTGCGTTCGTGATTTGATTTGATTTTTTCGTGTTTCCGGGCGCGTCAACTGCTTAGGTCATTAGTCCCGTTAGTGTAATGCATGTTTTTTTTCTCGGGAGATGGCGGTGATCTTCCCTCGCTGGATGGCGAGACCCAGCGCCGACCTACCGTCGACTAGCGGGGTTTCCCCAGCCAGATATCTCCCACCAGCTGGGCACCGCCCCAGCCGGAACAAGCTCTAAGCTCCCGACCGGTCTCCCGGAATATGTGGTAGTGTAGTGCATGTTAGTGTAAGTGTGTGTGTGTAAGGGGAAAGGATAGGACAAGGAGTGGGAAGGACAGATCGCGCGCGGTCCGTGACCCGTTTGGTAGGGTAGTGCTCCGGCATTCGCCTGGTGTTGATCGGAGAAACCACGGAAAACTACCGATCAGAGCAGCCAGCCGCTAGAATTCTCCTCCAGACAGCGACTGAATTCGACCTAGCTGAAAAGCTAGTGTCGAAAATCCTGCCGCCGTCAGGACTCGAACCTAGGACCTCCCGGTTAGAGGCGCTGCAGTGACATCAGTTGATACACTGAGCTACCGCTACCGGTCCGGTGCGTTCGTGCTTTCGTTCTTCCTTTGTCTGTGAATGAAGCTGAAGGAGTTTTGTAGATTCGTATGTCGTACCGGCTTAGATGGCTCAGAGCATCAAGTGATGTTAATGCCTCTGATCGGGAGGTCCTCGGGTTCAAGTCTCGGAGGCTGGATTTTCGACATAGGTAGACAGGTAGGTAAAGTTCAGTCACTCCCTGAAGGTGAATTTTAGCGACGTGTGCTCTAATCGGTAATCTTCCGTAGTTTTTCCGTTGAACACCAGGCGAATGCCGGAGGAGTACCCTACCAAACGAGCCACGGATCGCACGTGATATTTCCTTCCTCTTCCTTGTCCTATCCTCTCCCCTCACACACACACTTACACTAACATGCACTACCCTACCACTTATTCAGGGAGACCGGTCGGGAGCCTAGAGCTTGTCCTGGCTGTGGCGGTGTTCGAATGTTGAGAGATACCTGGTTATGGAAAACCCGGCAAGCCGATGGGTTAATTGCCGCCGGATTTCACTATCAAGAGGGGGGGAAATCACCGCCAACTTCCGCGACAAAACGTGCACTACACTTGCGGGATTAATGACCTAACAGTGGACGCGCCTAGAAAAATCAATCAATCAAACCTAGGTTGTACGAACTACGTGGCCGTTATAGTAAATGCCTTGTAAGTGAATGTTTGTACTGTACACAAGTACTATTAGTTTATTTCATTGTTGGTCAGAACGAACCATCAGTGTTGTGCTTGGTTCGTGGCCCATATCTTTGTTATAGGTGTGTTCATCTTCAGTTGTGAACTCAGTTGTGAAGTTAGAATATTGCCCTCATGCCCATGAGTGCGTGTATTGAATGCGTATAGAGATGCGTATAGAATACGCAAAGGTTCGTACTGTCTTTTACAGATTTATTAGAAAACAAATCAGTGCACAAGAAAAGTATTTTTTTTAATTGAAAAATCCTCTTTTTGAGTTATACCAAGACTTATATTTAGAAAAATGGTCTATTTTTCCTAGCAAATCCGTAATGAAGGTACTTGAGCCGGTGAGCAGAGGAAAGCAGATGTAAATGAACAAGCGCCCGCCACAGGATGAGCGTGCTCTCGTTGTTGGTCGCGAGCGGCGCCCCAGCCCACGCGCGTGGCGTTGGCCCTGGCCCCGATGGGCGCCGCAGCCCCCGCAATTACGCCGCTCCCGAGGCCGGCGGGGGCGGCGAGGACGGGCCGCATGGCGTCGGGGCAGCAGGGCAGCGGGAGCGGGGCAAGAGCGGGGGCGCGAAGAGGCGGGTGCTGCCGGGGCGAGGGGGGTGGTGGGGCGACCGTGGCGGCGGGGCGGCGGGGCGGCGGGGGCGGCGGGGGCGGGGCGGGTGGGGGCGGCGGGGGCGGCGGGGGCGGGGGCGGCGGGGCGGCCTGGGCGGCTCTGGGCGGCCTGGGCGGCGGGGCGGCGGGGCGGCGGGGGCGAAGTGAGGGCGGCGGGGCTGGCGGGGGCGGCGGGCTGGCGGGGGCGGCGGGCTGGCGGGGGCGGCGGGGGCGGCGGGGGCGGCGGGGGCGGCCTGGGCGGCGGGGACGGCCTGGTCGGCGGGGCGGCGGGGGCGAAGAGGGCGGCGGGCCGGCGGGGGCGGCGGGCTGGCGGGGGCGGCGGGGGCGAACCCAAAACTGATTTGGTGAGGGCGCCTTTCCGGTGAGGGCGAACATTGCGGCGAATAGGCCCTTCCGTTAACCTCCTTGGCGGTCGGCTACGAAATGGCTCTCATCAGCGCACGCGCGTGGGAGCTTTCAGACCTTCGCGAGAGCGTCCACCTCCTTCGGCATATGTGAATCATTCCACTACAGCGAATATCTAGATGCTTCAATGCAATCCATTTATTTTCTGACAAAAGGAATGACCGTGCTCATTAGAAACATTCCAGATTTAGTGAATTCAACATCTGCAGATCTAAGTCATTAATAAATTAGGGAGTCTCAAATCAAATGGAAATTACTAGGTTAATGACGTTAACAAGTTTTATAATTTTTGCCGAATAAACACTCTCCCGTGTCCCTTTCGGTAAATATCTTCTTAAATATTACTTTTCCGTTTCAAGTAAAAAGGTTTGAAGTATAGGTACGCGGACTACAGTGCCTTACTTTACCCGATGTAATGCGTGACGTCATCTGTTGCTTGTCATTAGTTTCGAAAACGTCACAGGAGATAGCATGAACTCCAGTACAGAATACCAGTGGGGACTACATCCGTAACATGAATGGACCGCTGAAACATCAAAGATACTCTTTTTCTTCATTTATACCTCAGTAATATTTAAATGATACTCACTTTTAAGTAGAGAACGTCATGTTACTTCGCTGACTCTCCTGTCATTGGTTCAGGACTTCATTTCAATAACAGAAAATCCCTCCTATGAAATTTCTTTAAATAACATAGGTATTCAACTAGTAAATAATGAAAATTAACAGAAAATAAGGAAACTCCTAAAATAAGTTTTAACCACTCGAACCTTTGACTTCCCGATTATTGCAAGTACCAGTACGTACTGAAAAGTTAATCAATGTCTATATCATTTCTGTTCTATCTTCTGTTCTCGCCCGTCACTTTTCTAGGATAGTAAAATGAAAAATGATTATCGAACCGTGTCTAACTGAATAAATGGCTAATAGAGACACTTCATAATTGTCTCTAATTTTAAACGTGAATAATTATATATTTATATGATGTTCATTGTTTCCTTATTTCCGACCCTCTCGTTTGTTTATGGACAATTCGAAGGTACTCTGTAGTTCCAAAGAAATTAAAAAAACCTGTATTTCTCGGGATTAATGCTTGTTATTTAAAATATATAAGTCTCAGTCATTCAGATTTTAAATTTCTTGAAAGTGAAATGTAACTTTTTTGTGTTTCTGATGAAATAATTTTAGGCATTAAGTTTTCTCGAGAATAATCTAACAACTGCTAATATTCAAAGTTCTTTGTCCAAGCATACAGGTGTTAACATGATGTCATCATGAAAATAAACATCTGATCAAAGACCGTCCCGGATACAACAATATGACAAAACAACCATCAAAACTTTTTCTACTATTATCTAAAATGATCTGCGTTGAAAAGAACACGTCATCCTGGCGTGTGAGTGTGTGATGTCAGAGCGTCACGTTGTCATTAAGAGGCCGAGTTTTCTGAAGGGTCATCCGGCACGAGAGAATGAGACAAAAAATGAGATTTATCCTGATTACGGTCGATGTTTCCTCAATACGTTTTCCTCGTTCTCTCTGAGGCACTGGACTCGGGGGGCGACCATTTCACCGCTGATGTCAAGGGCACTACCCGAAACCAGTTTTCCAAGATGTAATTTTCAGCCCTAAAGTTATGGCTGTGGAGATATCAAACTAAGATTTACAGGTGAGGGAGCTCAAAATACCAGAATCTACCACAAGAATGAAAAAAGAAAACATGCGATAACGTGAACAGAATATTCTCTTGACTGCTTGTAATACAATATTCATGAAAAAAAGAAAAGAAAAAAGAAAACAGTCAATTGAAAAATACTGCCGTACGCCATTGAATCAGATTACCACTTAAAACCGGGAGAGGTGGCCCAAAGCATCAACTGATGTCACTGCAGTGCCTCCAACCTGGAGGTCCTAGGTTCGATTCCCGACGGTGACAGGATTTACAACACTAGCTGGAGAGCTAGGTCGAGTTCTGTTGCTGTCTGGAGGAGAATTCTAGCGGCCGGCTGCTCTGATCGGTAGTTTTCCGTGTTTTTTCCGATGAACGTCAGGCGAATGCCGGAGCAGTACCCTAACAAACTGGCCACGGACCACACGCCATCTTTCCTTCCATTCCTTTTCCTATCCTCACTCCCTTACTTACACACACTTACACTTACATGCAATACACTGCCACATACACCAGGAGACCGGTCGGGAATTTAGACCTTGTTCTGGCTAGGGCGGTGCTGGTTAGAGAAAACTTTGCTAGCCGACGGTAGGTCGGCGCGGATGTCACCATCCAGCAGAAAGATCACCACCACCACCACCCCCCCGCGCAAAAACGTGCACTACACTTACGGGACAAATGACCTTAGCTGTTGACGCGCCCGAAATAATCAATTAACCATCTTGAAATTAAATTCAATTCATAGTTTTATTGAAACAACATAATCCCCAAGCTCCAAAATTATCAGTCTTGAAAAGTAAGCGGAATTGAGTTCTATATAGTTTCGAAATTCAGTTATCCTTGTTATATACTTAATGTAATGAGTAATCGCTTACTTTATGACGCTACAGGTAGGTAGGTTTCTGGTTTGCGATCCCTACACTAGTAGAATGAATGGAGTCTTTAGAAATCATTGTAGATTTCAAATAAACTATGCTTAAATTTTATATTCCCAACACTTTACAGTATTCAGAGGTGTGAGAGGGCAAGTGTTAACACATCAAGAGAGAATGAATGTCAAATTTCCTATATAGTTTGGAAAGATTTGGTAAACTTTGAAGATTTTTTAATGATAGAAGTGAATGGATCTATAAGCAGAACATACAAACGTACGCCATTAAAACACTAGACCTTTCCACAAAAAGTAAAAACAAAGGGAAAAAATTCTGGATCGCTAATGGCTAACGAACCATCTTCACGGACGGTCATTCCAGGCAATTTTGACACTTTCCTTATGACTTGAATTGGGTCTCATTTTGGCATATTCTGCCGTCTCCACCTTCTGGTAAACCTCACTCGCTCTACCCCACTAACGCCTGTACAATAGCAGAAAAAGGCGTACATAAATTACAACATACTACTTACTCTAATAATGGAAGTTGACATCGTCTTTTTTTTTTTTTTTTCATTTGATGTCAGGAACACTTTCGATGGCTTATTCATTATCATCAAGTTTGACGTCCGGGAGCTACAAGACTAAAAGACAAAACGACAACGACATGGAGTTTTAGTAAACGTTTAATACCTAATGAGGTTTTATCTTTTCACTTTGAGATATCAAATTACAATGCTAATACTATTTGTTGTTATTACTTGTTATTGCCTGTATGTTTTAGACTTTGGTTTCAGCGCCAGTGTTTGCCGCAACAAGAGGACCCGGCCTCTATGTTCGTAGCGTAACAGCAACGGAAGAAGTACTTAGATTTATTATTTATTCTGAAAATAAGTTTGAGAACTGGGTGGCAGAAGACACTAGCTAAACATTACAGAATTTAACAACTACACAAAATGTTACAAACTTTACAAATTAACATCAACATTTCACCGTGCAAGCTTCCGTAGCACTCCACATCACCACACTTCACTTCACTTCACATCACTTCACATCACTTCACTTCACTTCACTTCACATCACTTCACATCACTTCACATCACTTCACTTCACATCACTTCACATCACTTCACATCACTTCACATCACTTCACATCACTTCACATCACTTCACATCACTTCACATCACTTCACATCACTTCACATCACTTCACATAATAATAATAATAGGAGATTACTTATTTAATAATATTAAAGATATAATAATACACATATCAACATCTAGGCATTTAATTTTTTAAAATTTTTTATGAGTATATAGCATTAGATTTCATACGGCCTGTACTTAGGGTGCAGTCCTAAAAGCATGAAGCCATTGGATGAAATTTCAGTTCTGCGAGATTAATTCCAGAACAACACAGTATAGAATGAAAACTTTAGTGCTCTCGGCAATTATTTTGCTCATCCCTATCCAACACGCAATACAAAAGAAGAGTTAATCTGGAATAGAGGATGTAATAAGGAAAGAAATTAGTTGTGAGTCATAAAAGAATTAAATATTCTATTAGTTAACAACCCATTCCAACAGACCGCCGTCAACACTTCATCTCCGCGGCTATTCCTTCTCCATCCGCTTCACATTCCATTTCACACGCAGAGCTTTTGATTGAATATCTTCTTCCAGTGACAGTTTCTCCGCTTGATGGTGAAAGGAGCGTAGTGAAATTTGCGTGGCAGACGGAAGAGCGAGCCTGAGGGCCCAAGTCTCGCCACCTAAAATAAGGCATTAACTCACTGAACTAACGACCAGTTGACACGGCGCAACAATTAATCGCCCACTCACTCAACTACAATACTGTTACAGACAGCGGACTCCCAGGCGCGAATGACTAGGAGCAGCATCCAAGAGGACCGAGAGCAGCATCAGAAGAACCGAGGGTGGAGTCCAGCATAAAGCAGGATATCCTTAGCATGCCGTCGGGCCATGGTTGGTCACACATTTCCCCACGAATCTCACCAGTACTACCCGTCCACAATTATTAATCTCTCCTCATCATTCACCCCTCATTATCCCTCGAACTCTAGACATAATGGAAGTCAACAGAAAACCACCACTGTCATCAGCAGCCAAGGAAAAGGGAGGATGAAAACAAGTGAGATTCTCCTTTTGCACGGCACTCATTATCATTGCGACGTCGTTGAAGGGGCATCGGGGAACACGTCCTCCCAAGCAAATTTCACGCACTTCTAGTAGTTTTATTCTAATTACATTTTTACTGTTAACGTAAACGACGTATTAACGAGCCTAAATCTGCTCATTAGTGTGTTTTGGAGTGGATTGTAGTAATGGTGGTAATAAAAGCGGAGTTTTAGCGCTTTTGAAAAACTGAAAACGTTGGAAAGAAACAACATGCTACAGAAACGGCTAAGTAAGGCTCCCCAGCGACACACTCAGCTTTACTAGATCTCTCAATGTCGATAAGTTAGCATCCTTATTTACTGTAGCTAGTGACCATCGCAGGAAAATCTTTCGACCAATGAGCATATAAAAATTGTAGAAGATGGCCATATGCTACAGATGAATATAATTAATTGTTGCTTATATCAATGAAAATGTAAATATTGTTGGTGTTAAACAGTTTTCTAAGTTTATTTACAGAGAGTATATTTTTGGGAGTTATTTAAGGTCGCATCAATATCTGGGTCATTAACGACCACTATTAGTGTGCCACGATATGGAGATAATGAGGGGTGAAAGGACGAACACAAAAACAACCATGCCTGAGGGAGAACTCGAACCCGCGACCCTTCGGTACGAGATCGCTACAACACTACTGCCTCAGTGATTTTGACCACCGGATCGGCAGAGTATATTTTTGAATCCATCAATATATGCGACATAACTTTACCTTTTTTAAAGTACGGCCTGCATTTTTTAACTCCAATAAATCAATATAAATATATGACTTGAACTGAAATTCCTTGGAGGCACTAAAATTCAAATCGATCCCTTTGATGTTTACTTCTCCCAAATCTTAAGACCGGTAGCGGTAGCTCAGTGCATCAACTGATGTCACTGCAGCGCCTCTAACCGGGAGGTCCTAGGTTCGAGTCCTGACGGCGGCAGGATTTTCGACACAAGCTTTTCAGCTAGGTCGAATTCAGCTGCTATCTGGAGGAGAATTCTAGCGGCCGGCTGCTCTGATCGGTAGTTTTCCGTGGTTTCTCCGATCAACCCCAGGCAAATGCCGGAGCAGTACCCTACCAAACGGGCCACGGACCGCGCGCGATCTGTCCTTCCTCTTCCTTGTCCTATCCTCTCCCCTTACACACACACTTACACTAACATGACTACACTACCACATATTTCGGGAGACCGGTCGGGAGCTTAGAGCTTGTCCCGGCTGTGACGGTGCCCCGCTGGTGGGAGAGTCAGGGGGAAACCCCACTAGCCGACGGTAGGTCGGCGCCGGATCTCGCCATCCAACGGAGGATGATCACCGCCATCTCCCGAGAAAAAACATGCACTACACTAACGGGACTAATGACCGAAGTAGTTGACGCGCCCGGAAACACGAAAAAATCAATCAATCAATCCAAATCTTATGTGCCAGAGCTTCCCGTGATTCTCGCCCACGCCCCTCCCGCGCGCGCTGACGCTTTTGTGTGGCTGCTCCGCCCGCGCTCGGTGGCGCCCAAGGCCGCGGTCACCTCGATGGCACTGCACTGCTCTGACCGGGAGGCCCTACGTCCCGACCGTGGCAGGGTTTTCGACACTAACTACGCAGCTTATTTGAATTCAGACGCTGGTGGAGGAGAATTCTAGCGGTCGGCTGCTCTGATCCGTGGTTTCTCCGATCAGCACCAGGCGAAGGCCGGAGGAGTACCGTAACAAACGGGCCACGGACCGCGCGCGAACTTTCCTTCCTCTTGCTTGTTCTATCCTCTCCCCTTACACACACACTTACACTAACATGCACTACACTACCACATATTTCGGGAGACCGGTCGGGAGCTTAGAGCTTGTCCCAGCTGGGGCGGTGCCCCGCAGGTGGGAGAGCCCTGGTTAGGGGGAAACCCACTAGCCAACGGTAGGTCGGCGCCGGATCTCGCCAGAGGAAGATCTCCGGAGGAAGATCTCCGCCATCTCCCGAGATAAAACATACACTATACTTATGCGACTAATGACCTTAGCAGTTGACGCGCCGGGAACAGCTAATCAACCACGGTCAAGCTTATCAACCACGGTGAGCTTATCAAGCCACGGTCGCTGCGCGCTCGAGCGGTCGTGGGATGCAGCGCAGAGGAACAGGGTGGACACGAGGTTGGTTGTTGGGGAGCAAGGATGTTTGTTGACGGGACGGGTGAGATGGTGACGCACAGGCGATAGGTTGTCATAGGGTAGATGACTTGTGAGGAGCTGGTTGTGGTTGACTGGTCGAGCATGATTTTGGCTTTTGGTTTTGGCGCTGTGGACGTGGTTGTGGCCTTGCTGGAGACCTGGAGATTGTCTGCGCCGGTTGCGAGTCTGGTGAATGAGAGGTGGCGGTGGTGAGAGGCAGAAGGTTGACTGCGTCGCGATGAAAGTCTAGTGAAGGGCGGCGGAGTGCAACTCTAGTGAAGGGATAGCTGCTGTTGTGAAAGCCAGTAAGTTGGCTGCGGCAGCGTGGAAGTTTTTCGAAGGGATGGATGAGATTTGACGACCATGAGATTGGCTGTGGTGCTGTGGATATCTTGTGAAGCGCTGATTGTGTTGGTGTCGAGCAAGATGTTGGCTGCAATGTGGTGGAAGTCTGGTGAAAATTTGGTTAGGGCTACATTACCTCCTTGAGTGGTATGAACGAGTGTTTTCGATGGTTGAGGGGGAGAGAGATTACCTAGGGCGGCATGGGATCTGGTTAAGTTTCTGCTGAGTGGAATTTAATGGCTGATTGATGTGATTCCGGGCGCGTCAACTGCTAAGGTCATTAGACCATAAAATATAGGGCATGTTTTACCGCGGGGGGGGGGGAGGTAGCGGTGATCTTCCGCTGTTGAATGGTGAGATACGACGCCGGTGTATATCGAATTACAGGGATTTTCTCAACCAGATATCCACCACCAGTGTGGCACCGCTCGGACCACCAGCCCGGACACGCTCTAAGCTCCCGAACCGTCTCCCGGCATGTGTGGTAGAGTAGTGCATGTGAGTGTAACTAAGGGAATGAGAGAATAGGACAAGAAATAGAAAGGAAGCATCGCGTCCTTCAACTGACAAAGTCCGTGGCCCGTTTATTATGGTTCTACTCCGACATTCGCATAGTGTTGATTGGACAAACCACGGAAAATACCGATCAGAGTAGCAGGCTATTAGAATTCTCCTAAAGACAGAAGCTGACCTCATCCTGGTTATTTAGTGTGTAAAATCCGCCACTATCGGGAATCACACTCTAGGACCTCCGTGTCAGAATTCCCTTAGATACAACGGCAACGCTGTATCTGAGATAAATGAACCGGAAATCTCTTTTGAATTCGACCTAGCTAGAGTGGAACCCTAGACCTCCGGGCCAGAGGCAGTACAGTGACATCTATTGATGTCCTGAGCCAACTTTGCCGGCGTGAGAGGTATTTAGCTGCAGTTGATTGGGGCTCTGACAAAGAGGTGCTTGCGATGTTGACAGGCAGGTGATTTTCAGCAGCCATGACAGAGGATCTGGTGCGGGTTTCATGAAGGTCATGGTGATGATGATGGGCGAATGACTTGCTAAGACCACATAGGGGTCCGGAGCACGGATGATTTCAGTGGTGACTTTTTGGTGGTGATTATGAGAAAGTCGGAAATGTGGGTGAGGATGAAAATAACAGTAAATTCGAATGTTACGATGACAAAGACAGGCAACGGATCATACAGAAAAGGTGTTCCGAAGGTGTTGAAAACAATGAGAAGTTACGAGAAAATAATGAGAATGGAATTTGAAATGGCTCTACTGACGAGTTATTGATATAGTAATCTGTATATAACTTTACAGGAATTATCAGATCACGTGGTCAAGAATTGTCATGGTATGAATGGCAAATGAAAATGGGGAATGGGAATCATAGATATGATAAAGTGGTGGTAGCATTGGGTGTGCTACTCGTGCTGTTGACGATAGGAGAATGAGTTGTGAAAGCAGTTAAGATAGTTGTGTTAGTTATGGTAGTGTTGGTTTTGTTTGATTTGGTGGCTTTGGTGACAGTGGAAATGGTAGTGCGAGTGAAAAGAAAGTTCATAATGTTGGGATAATGCTAGTGTTGAACATCCTTTGGTAGATCTGCTACTGGTAATGGATGTATTACTGGCGATGGTGATTGCTTTGATGACCATGGTAGGACCATGCAAATATCGGCTCATTACTCTCGTGCTTAGCAACACTAAATGTTGGTAATTATTAATAGGGAGACCGGGGCTGGTGGACATTTGAGTTTCTACAACGGTCACATACCTTTAATAAACCTTACCTTTATGTCACATGTTCGTCGTGACCTAACAAACGTCCTACTCGCGTCTCAGAATGGCAGGGGAGAATTTTCAGAATTCAAATGTGATTTAGAGCTTGGAGAATAGTATTTTCGTAGTTCATTGTCCTCTGTAATATTGGAAAGGAGAGGTTCTGCTTCTCTTTTTTTTCAGCTAAAAATCTTCAAACAAACTCTTGGTTTTCGTGTACATGTTTGGTAGTTTTGAGTTGCTTGGTCACGTCTACGCTATCTTAAAAATATCGAACTGGGATGAATGGCATTTTTCAATTCGGGTGTGTTGGCACAGTGTCAACCAAACCTATCCTGTGCTTCACCAAGTATCTCCACAAAATAAACAATTTTTCTGATATTTCTAAACCCGTCTAGGGTAAAAGCAGCAATTGTGGCCACAGTAAAGAACATTTTGCTAGTTTCCTCAAATATTTTGGCCTAGAGTACAACATTCGTTTTGTGAAACTCAATGATCAATTAGCATACCTCTTCCTGAGTCTCTATCCTGAGCCTAAAAATCGCCAATTTTAATTATTTTCTATTTTCTATTAATCCATTTTCAAACCCTGATTTTGTTCTAGTAGTGGCCACTTAAAAATTGCAAAATTTTCATAGTGGTCAGACACTTGACTCTAATGTTCAATCGATATTCTACTCCCAGAACGTGTCTGAGACAAAAAACCTCCAAACAAATATCACTCATGCTACATTAATACAAAGCCAATACTAACTTCGCTTATTCTTTAAATATAAAAGAATGTAAAAGTAATAAATTATCTTCGTTCTAATTCTCACTACTAGAGAACATGAGTTTCATGTTACGTGAAGTTACGTAAAAGAGTTTAAAACTACCAGCTGGTGTCAACCGGACCTGCCCTCGCCTTCTAACTAATTATTAGCACGTAAAATACCCTTGTGGTACTCCTCTCTAGACCATACCTCGGAACTTCGTCATCCGAACATGGGCGGCCGCCAGAACGAAAGATCACCCACCAAACCTGCAGAGGCATTTGAATCCGACGCTTCGGGCGCGAAGCAATTACCGCTCCAGGAGGCGAGCGCGAAACAGGCGCAATGACGAGTGGGAGCGGCGGCCGAGGAGGTGGGGATGAGCAGCCGCGGCGGCGTAGGCGGCGGAGCGACCCCGAGCGGGAAAAGTCAGGTCGCTCGCCAGCGCCTCCGGCGGACGCGGCTGAAGGTGATGGCGGGCGCATTGAACTTGCGGCACGAGGCCGAGGAGTTGCTCCGGGGGACGGCCGGCAACTGGGTGGGCAACAGGGATGCAAATTTAAAATGGGAGGGGTGAACTTTAGGAGCTAATTGTTCGATAAACTCTATCAATTTGCGCACTACTTTCCGAGTCAATAATAAAAGACTTTTCTTGCTGGGAAAAAGAGGTTTTTCAGCAATGTTAGGATAATTATTTAGATATTTAGTCAAAAACAGTAAAAAACTGTATGTGACGTATGAGGGAGAAAATCATCTGCGCACGCTTTCTTGAGTTTCAGAATCCCTTCCCAACAATTTAACTATTAATAATTAAAAAGATGAAAAAATAATAGAAATAATAATAATAATAATAATAATAATAATAATAATAATAATAATAATAATAATAATAATAAATTTTAAAAAGCGAGAGATTAACATTTCAAAAACTACATATTTTCGTTCCCTAGTTCTAGAAAACTTATTTGCAAAGGTAAACGAACTGCAGATTTGAGTTTTTTGTATTGCTAACTAAATAGAAACTCACCCTAAACTCACCCTACCACTAGAAGCGAAAGGAAAGCTCAACAAAACGTGCGCATAGTGAAGTTGCATTTACGTCCAGAAGCAAATCAAGGGACCATCTCAACATTTACTCAATGGATCATGAAAACTGGATAAAACCCGATCGAGATGGGGGGGGTCATTGACCCGGAAGCTGAAGTACATTACTTCTTACAGGCATATTAAGTCTTTTTGAAAAATTATACAATACTAACTAAACTAATTCATTATACTATATCATTGTATTAAGTAAACATTATTTTTCTTTTAGACGATCAGTATTGTCTCTGATTGTATAGAAACAGTTATGCAGCAGAAAAGATTTTACTTTTAACTTAAATTTGTGTACCATTTTTAATTGTTCAATTTCATCTGCTAATGCATTATAAAGTAATGTACATGTATTGTATGTGGATTTCTTGCAGTGAGCTGTTCATACTGACACTTTTTGAACATGATTTTTCCGCCATGTGTTGTGACTTTAAAATCAGTATTACATGAAAATATGTTCCTACCGTTAAGTAAGTCAGTTTTGACAAATACTACAGATTCTTAAATAAACAGTTTTAGTAAATTCGTAAATAAATGATTGTTCCTACTGTTCATGTTTTCAGATGTTTCTTGAACTAAAGTAGACTCCTTGTTGACTGTTGAATTTAAATTGTTGAGATCTGAAGGAACCAAAACCTTTGCAATGAGTTGAACACAAGGCACTTAATAATACTTCATTATAAACCACATTAAATCACAAAATATTTACAACAGCTATCACGTTTCACACGTGTCACATGCTGGAGAGGGGGAACGACTCCAAAGACCAATGAGATTGTTTCTACCTAATAACGTAACGAATAAACATATTTGACCGTAGAAACAAATGCACCTCACGGTAAATTCGGGGTTGTTAGATTGGGTAATTTTACCCCCAAAATGGGGATATTTTTTTCGTTGTGGGGAAAGAATGGGGAACATAAATGGTTAGAGAAATGTTCGAGAATTTTTTAGGGAAATTATTTTCATCTAAAGTCTAGATAGAAAAATTATTATCTGAATTATTATGAATAAAACAGAAACAGTAGATGTTATTCTCTCTCATTTTTATGGCTCAAAAAGAGAAAAATAAACGATATGCAACGGTATGCATAGAGAAAGAAAAGCACGAGAAAAACGAAGATATAGGGTTTCGAGCAGCTCAAAGAACGATATTTGGTTGATTTGAATTATTTTAATTTAAGGGGCCAGCCAATGGAATCGTCAGGGACAGCTCATGTCATTGGTCCATAATTTGAAGGCTTTTTCGATTTCAATTTGGAGAATTTTGTTTCATTGTAGAGGTTATTTGAGGAAATTCCGTAGTAGTGGTAGGGAAAGAGCTCGCAACACATGTAGCTACCCTGAGTAAATTACACTGAATGGAAAATTCGATGATGTTTTGCAGTTAGAGATCTGCCTTTGGTTTAAGATATTAAATGTATTCGGCTAATGCCGAAGTGAGTGAAGAAGTGCACGCGTGAGTCAACACATGCGTGCATAACACAGTCATTGCAAATGAGACTATTGGTAGGAAATTATTACTTATTTTTTTGTGTGTATTTCTTCAATATACTAAAATATTTTTGGTTTTTGATTCTAAAGACAGAACATTTTTCATTGTTATTGCTTTATATTAATATAATATAATGTATTATGTAATAAATATTAATATAAAGAAATGACAATGAAAAATGTTCTTTCTTTAAAATTAAAGACAAAAAATATTCTAGTCTATTAGTTGGAAACGGCAACTAAATTATTACCATGTAATTCAAAGTCTGTTTACCTCTTTGAATTATTTAAAGTCATAAATCAATTTTTTTAAAATTCCAACACTTTTGAAAGGGGAAGATACCTATGTTGTGCAGAGTGCTTACAGCAAGATGTAATTTCAGAACGTGCTTTCCAGGTTGCATATGTTGTTGACTTATGAAAGACGGTCATTCTCAGAATATCATGACCGCATTCGTAACCTGCATTTGTCCGTCTGTCTGTCCTTTATTCACGGTTAGACCATTTCCAGTTCACCAATTGAGTCAAATAGGATGTCATTCGACGCGACGCTGTCTCCTGATGGGGAACTGAACTTCTGTTTGCGTATAAAGCCAGAAAATTCAAAGAATGTTCACTAAAAACCTTTCTTTTTTTATGCAACTAAGACGCGTTTCTGGAGACTTACAGCACCTCCAAAGGTGACCAAACGTTCATTAAATTGCTCTCTACAAGCCAAATTGATTGGCACAATTTCTTAGACGGCTCACTCTAGCACTTTCTAAACGAATTCTAGAAAAAACACACGTTTTTATGGATTTAATGGATCTACGAGTTTTTGGTGAAACACAGGGAGTTCAGCGGCGGCGATGGTGTAACGGTTTGCATATCGGACTGTTATACCCAAGTTTGCGGGTTCGAACTCGATCGAAGCCGTGGATTTTTAAGGGCGAAAAAATCCTTCGTACGCCTTCCTTCGGAGGGGAAGTAAAGCCGGCTGACCCATGTTAGTAGATTTACTACATGTAAAAGATCCTCAAGCCTAAATGATGCCTCTGAGCTAAATTCAAAATCGCCTATTTATCGCCCAAGTAATACCTTCTTTCTCCCATGGTTGGTGAAAGGAGCGTAGCGGAATTTGCATGGTCAGGCGGAAGAGCAGGCCTCATGGCCTGAGTCTCGCCACGTAAAATAATGCAAAATTCAATTCAATTTTTTTTTAGTTCAGGGGTGCAGCTCGGCTAGTGCAACCGCTGCGCGGACCGGTTACCCAATATCAAGGGCCCCCACTGAGGACCCCCCACCGACGTTATTTATTGGTATTATTTCTCCTCTTGGCTTTTTTCCCTATTGTTGAAACCATTTTAATAGAGAATACTCAAATTATGACTTTCTTCGAATTAATTTATTTTTCCCCCTTTTATTCTCTTGAAAACTGTACAATGTGCTACAAAGAAACGATTACTCAAGAATACACTCGCTTAACGATTACACAAGTAGCGCTCGCTAAGATTTTCACAGAATGGGCAACCATAATGCCTTTAATCGGTTCTCTTTCTGCTTCATAGGAAGAGGAGCGCGGTCAAATCAGATATTCTTCGAACATCAGATTTCGTATCAGTCAATTCCTTTGAACTCTTATCACTTTCATTATTCCGTTTGTCTTAGACTTGGCATCAGTTGCGTTCATATCATAGCATGGAGGGAATACACCTTTCTTCTACGAATACAGGTTTTGCCAGCTCAATAGTTACGACTTTCTATTGGTATGTTGTTTTTTATTGTCTGGAACTGCTTATTTTGTAAGAATGAAGCAATCACAGAGCACTTACACACATTATTTGTCTATGGAAGCAATGTAGCGTACGTATGAAAGTAGTTTTACAAAAAGGAATAAGAAAGAAAATTTGAACACTTTTATAGATATTCTGCGTCTCATTCGGAATGATTGATTCGACGTACTACTACAACTAGCGTCATCGCCTCGCCAAAAGTAACGGGTAAAAATTAACAGCTTATAAATACAAAACTTCTGAAAAAAGAGTCATCACATCTCGCACATAATTCTGGTTAATTCCAAACTAGTGTAATTTTTATAAATTTCGTTACAATTGCATGAAATATTAGGAATGTGTGAAGTATCGATAGAATCAGGATATTGATAATGATCAAAATAGCCTTCGTGATATGACATTTCATAAACGTCGCATTGAATTGTCTCCCAACATTTAATTTCGGCTTTTTTTGACTGAATTGGTCATACTCTCCCACATCAAAAAGCAAAAAACAGTAAATCTTAATTCATAATGTTGTTTACTTCTTAAAATGAAATGTATCAAAACGAATTTCCATTATACTGTTTCAAAAAATATGATCGTCAAATCTTATTTAGTCATAATGAAAATTGGCAAAAAATGTACCAAAGTTTATTTGAAGATTAGAAATACTGCTTCGAAAAATTGCACTTATTGTTACGCAATGTAGGTTTGATATTACTGAAAAAAGGGCGGAAAATTCTGCAGATCCACAAATGGACGTACTATGAATACATTTCATGTTATTTCTATGTGATCAATGGAAACATATATCATATAAAATTTCGCAAAAGTTTTGTAAGAAAATAGCAATAAAAACATTTTTGATTTCTCGCCTTACTACGTAGGTATACCTATTGAAGAGAGAGATTGTTATGCTACGGCCTAAATTGGTAATTTTTCGACGTAAATCGCGTAGACTGGCCCTCGTAACGAAAATGGTTATAAATCGTGTTTCAATTAAATTACTTCCTCTAATACATTGCGTATTCAGAATCAATATTTTGTGGGTCTTTGATACCGAAATCCATTTGACAGTGAAACGTCTCTGTTTCTGGGGTAGAGGCGAGCATTCTATTTCTCCAAAATTGATAGGAACCACGAACTTGGTACAGAGTCCTGGTTTTGAAAAAGTGAATAAATCCAGTTGCTAAATTTAGAAAAAAAATCCTCTTATACGTGGTGTAGCAAGAATCCATTTTTATGGGTTCTTGATATCGAAAAATCGGTTGACGGCAAAACGTATGTCTGTCCGTCTGTCTGTGAACATCGCTAGCAGCTAAATAGTTCAACCGATTATTTCCAAAATTGGCATTCCCCAATCTATATGACCAATGTCGAGGCCCCTTGAATTTGGAAGCGATAGTTTAATTTTGGGAGTTACTTGAAGCCCCAATGTCATTTTCAACATTTTAAACACGTTAAGCTATCGATTTTGATAATTTTTTTTGTTGTTGTATAGTCTGAACGACGTTTACTATAATAGCGCAGGTCTCATGTTGGTCGAAAACTGACTTTTCGAAAATTGAAAAAAAATCAATTTTTCCTACAACTAAAAAATTAAATATAGAGATTTTCTCCCTTAATAAAATATCTTCCTTAAAAATAAATTTTTAAATAAGGTCATATACAATTTGTCGAAGATTTGAGCGTTTTCCCCGCAATTTTGTGTGAAATATAGGTAATTTTTAATTTTTGTTCAAATTTTGTTTTTCAAAAACGGATCCATCGTTTTTAGTGATATTTGTTGGCGGATAGTCTGAAAGACGTTTAAGAGAATGGTGTAGGTCTCGTGTTGGTTCAAAACCCTAAGTTTTCGAAAATTCAAAAAATTCAAATTTTTTGGCGTCTTCCTATTATAAAGATAAATCTTACAAATATGATTATGAAGATACAATTTTTTTCTTAATGAAATGTATTCATCAAAAACAGATCTTCAAATAAGGTCATGTTGAGTTTTACGAAAATATAAGTATTTTTTGAGTAATTGGCGACAAAAATAGTGGACCACTCCCAATGTATGGTGTTTCCTCAACGTAAAATAATTAGTGATGCTAAGCAGTTGGACGCAACGTAATTTGTATATTATTTTCTTTGTTCGTTTCTTCTTCGAGTTTTTGTAAAAAGTTTTGAAATTAATGTTTTAGAAATCATTTAAAACCTATTTAAATTACGTCTATTAATTGAGTCATATGTGAAAAAGAATAGATGATTTCGATTTGCTTAATAAGTTGTGGGAATAAAAAGTAATGCGTGTAAAAACCGAAGAATTGTGATGAATATAAAAATATTACATTTTATTATTATATTTTTTCTATCGATTTTCATTTTCTTGCTACCAGTATCAACAATGTTAATTGGCGAAATAAGTATCCCATACGAATTAGTGGTGATTGTTGCCTGTAACCCATTGTTGAAATGCCAAACTGATAACACGGAGATCATGACTGCTGCCTTTATTTCGCATTAATATAAACTAATATTTTTATTTAGGGCTAAAATACGCATTGTGCACCATTAGTATTCGCGTAATTTTTTATTGTTTGCGTAAATTCGCGTACTCTTCGTGCAAGTTTGCTTGAAAAGGCGGGCGATAAAGTACGTGCTGTTTTAGCACCACTAGTTTACTGAAATACTTCACATGAAGCCGCGACACTTTCGAAATTTACTAAAAAATTATTCCAATTTTTTTTATTAAAGTTTGTCGTTGGATTGCGTCAATAATGCTTAAAAGAATGGTGTGAATCTCATTTTTCCTTGAAATCCTTGATTTTTCTGGAGTTGCAAAAGTTCAAATTTATTCGGTGTCTTTCTACAAGTACAATATTGAATTTTTTTCCTCAATAAAATTTGTTGTTCAAGGACATATATTGAGATAAGGTCTTGTACAATTTATCGAATCTATATAAGTAGTTTCCGCATAAGTTTGCGTAAAATGTAGTATTTTTAAAATAATTATTTTCTCAAAAACGGCTCCACATTTTTTCTTTACTTTTCTTTCTCGTATGTGGCAAAGGACGGTAAAAATGATATGGATCGAGTGTGGCGTAGATCCCACGAAGCCATGGACCCATGTTGTCAACCAGGCACTGTGCAAATTGATGGTGGTTCCATAAGGTGGTGTGGGCTGTTTTTACTTGGAATGGACTGGCTCCTCTAGCCCAACTGAACCGATTATTGACGAAATTGTTATGCTCAGCAACTTGCTGCCATTCATGATGTGCTTCAAGTTACCAAACATTTTTTATGGATGACAATGCGCCGTGTCACCAGGCCACAATTGTTGGCAATTGGTTTGAAGGAAAATTCGAGTGAATGCTTTGTCCACCCAGATCGCCCAACACGAAACTTATGGAATAATTATGGGACATAATCCAGAGGTCAATTCGTGCACCGGCTACACTTTCGCAATTATGGACGGATGCATGCAACAGCATGGCTTAATATTTCTGAGGGGCTTCCAACGACTTGAGACAATGTCACGTTGAGTTGCTACACTTCGCCGGACAAATGGAGGTCCGACGCGATATTAGGAGGTATCCCATGACTTTTGTCACTTCAGTGTATAGAGAGACTAAAGATTGCCAAAAAAATGTTTGGAATGTAAAAAATATCCAAAATCCATTATAAGTTAGATTTAAATATTCAAGACACATCTCACATAATACAAACAATAATACTTAACACCTGCTTTAAATGCTGAATTGAAACATATAGTTATGCATTGTAGGCTTGAAA